>JACXGI010002865.1:15399-68779 GCA_016801175.1 Esox masquinongy
ACACCTGCCATCATTTAAAGTGACTCTGATTAATCACAAATAAAGTTCAGCTGTTCTAGTAGGATTTTCCTGACATTTTCTTAGTTGCATCTCAGAGCAAAAGCCATGGTCCGCAGAGAGCTTCCAAAGCATCAGAGGGATCTCATTGTTGAAAGATATCAGTCAGGAGAAGGGTACAAAAGAATTTCCAAAGCATTAGCTATACCATGGAACACAGTGAAGACAGTCATCATCAAGGGGAGAAAATATGGCACAACAGAGACATTACCAAGAACTGGACGTCCCTCCAAAATTGATGACGAGAAGAAAACTGGTCAGGGAGGCTTCCAAGAGGCCTACAGCAACATTAAAGAAACTGCAGGAATTTCTGGCAAGTACTGGCTGTGTGCTACATGTGACAGCAATCTCCCGTATTCTTCATATGAATGGGCTATGGGGTAAGACGGAAGCCTTTTCTTACAAAGAAAAACATCCAAGCCCGGCTGAAGTTTGCAAAAACAAATATCAAGTCCCCCATAAGCACGTGGGAAAATGTGTTGTGGTCTGATGAAACAAAGGTTCAACTTTTTGGCCATAATTCCAAAAGGTATGTTTGGCGCAAAAACAACACTGCACATCACCCAAAGAACATCATACCCATAGTGAAGCATGGTGGTGGCAGCATCATGCTTTGGGGCTGTTTTTCTTCAGCTGGAACCGGGGCCTTAGTCAGGGTGGAGGGAATTATGAACAGTTCCAAATATCAGGCAATTTTGGCACAAAACCTTCAGGCGTCCCTTAGAAAGCTGAAGATGAAGAGGACGCACGATCACGACCCAAAGCACACATCCAAATCCACAAAAGCATGGCTTCACCAGAAGAAGATTAATGTTTTGGAATGGCCCAGCCAGAGCCCAGACATGAATCCAATTGAACATCTGTGGGGTGATCTGAAGAGGGCTGTGCACAGGAGATGTCCTCACAATCTGACAGATTTGGAGCGCCTTTGCAAAGAAGAGTGGGCAAATATTTCCACGTCAAGATGTGCCATGCTAATAGACTCCTTCCCAAAAAGACTGAGTGCTGTAATAAAATCAAAAGGTGCTTCAACAAAGTATTAGTTTAAGGGTGTGCACACTTATGCAACCAGGTTATTGTGAGTTTTATTTTTTATTTTCCCCCTCAAAGATTTCAATTTTTTTTTCAATTGAATTGTTCACGTTATAGGTCACTTTAAAGGTGAAAAAAGTTCTGACATGATTTATCTTTGTTTCATTCTTTTACATCACAAGAACCTGGCATTTTAACAGGGGTGTGTAGACTTTTTATATCCACTGTATATTATAATATATATAATTTATTTATATAAATAATAATCTCTTTTCTGGGATTGTGGTTTATTTGGAGTGTAGAAAATACATGTATATATTTTTCTCGTAGGTTTTCACTTCAACCCGTTACCTTATTTAGCTTGATATGTAGCTAATTATTGCAATACGATGTGTTAAATTAAGTTGGGAAAGAAAATCTACTGGACGGTAGATCTCCAGGAACAGGGTTGGGCAGCCCTGGTATAGTGGTTAGAGACGCAGACTGCCACCCACTAGATCGGGAATCAAATCTCTTTATAGCCCTTTTGAAATGTGGAGCTAAAATCTATTAGTATGGAATGCTGTTTGGGTCTTTGCATCTCAAAATTAAAAACAAAATAATCTGTTTCATTTAGATGGCTAAGTATCATTACTTTTTCGTTGTTGGTCATTTTTAGAACCGGTCCATTCAACTAACGCAAAGGTTATAGCTGCTAGCGACATTAGCTAGTTGGCTTAACTGTGTAAGCAGGCTAGCTTGTTTGTTATGCTATGTTATTTTGGCGATCTTTTATACTGTGAAGATTATTTTATACTATGCTGTTATGTTACTAAATTTGGTTCTGAATTATCAAGTTGTTGTAGGATGTTGACTGCACCATAAATGTTGTTCTCCAGTGACAAAAGTTAACTAACAGGGATTAGCTCCTCTACCATTTTTTTCCTCCAGAACATTTCTCTACTTTCCCCACTTGACAAGCGGCGTTTACGAGCACCACCGACGTCTCTGCCTATGTAGAAATCCGCTCACTGCCAAGTCTCCATTGGAAAAATAAATGAGCCACTTCATCACCCGCTTGCTGTCTGAAACCACCTAGAGCAGTAAACCAAGACACAACTAATAAAGGTTGCAAATACATTTTTGCCGCGTTTCCACTGGTGCCAAACACTGGTGTTTTACCCTAAAGTCCAGATTTTTTTCTGTTTCCACTGACACGGGCCAGGGCCGAGTAACCCGGCTCTCATTTGGTGCCAAGCCCCGGATTTAGGACGGGGTTTGTGGATTAACGTGTTACGTGGTGTGAAAACGCGGCATGTTGTTCTATTCGAATGGCGATGTGTATCGTTTGCTTTAAGGTTCTCGTAATGGTTTTCATCCGACCTAACAAACAGATCCCTAATAAAATAAAGAAAATTAAGCAACAGTACAGGGAAGCAAGACTCAGAACGGAAAGAGTTGGAACGACCGAAGGTGATACGATGCCATTGACTCAATAGAAAAACGGATCGCTGAGACGTAGCCTGCAGAACCTATAACAACATCAAATTACCTCACAATTCTCCCAAATCCTTCTATTAAAGGTAGATAGTTTTGAAAAAATACTTATTAAACTGGTTTAGTTGCATTGTCACGAGTGTAGGTGGAGGAGCCTGTCGCAGGAGTTTGAGGAAGAAATTAGTTTTATTACTTAAGTTCAAACGCAGTATTGTTTATTTTACTACCAGAAAAATATCGCCTTTTATTTTTCGTAACCAGAAAACCAAATTGCGTTGATAGTTTACTCCTCCCTCCCCACGTGAGCCCCTCCTGAATTCCTTGGTACCAAATGTATAGTGGAAACAGAAAAGTCTGGAGCCAACATTAGCATAAATCACCGGTGTAGCCCTGGTACCGGGGTAAAGCACCAGTGGAAACGTGGCAATTAAGTAAATAGGCCTAAATAGCTGCTCTTCAAGCCCCCTCCCTGGCTCACCACAGTCACTTCTACCAGTGGGCCGGCTGAAATAGTTTTTTCTAGTTTTTCTTGTTTTTTTAGGTAATTTGTAAATATTGTTTCTCAAAATAAAAGTTAATAGTTTCCCAACTATGAAAGATTTATTGGTATGCTAGTATGTGCCTAACAATTGGGTTGTGCATCATTGTAATGGAAATTACACCTGTAGAAGTGAGGAGACCTGGTTCAATGGTTGTCTTTCACAGAGGGCAAAATGCTCTCTGAAAGATCAGCCCTGTCTTTAAACCTATAATTCTTATCAAATCCAAGGTTAATGCAACAAAAGATGTTTTGGTATCAGGCCTGAAGTTATCAGGGACCTCGAGATACTGTTTTATTAAGCTACTTAGGTGCTAATAGATTTTCACAATGCTATATGTGTTTTGATTTCTTACTGACCTGTCTGCTACAAAGGGACAATAGAAGGACCATGAGAAATATAGTTTTTATCAGTCATGGAAATAAATGTGCTGGAAACAAATTGGCAGAATTTTTTTTAATGTAAGACAACCAACAAGCTATGGATAGATTTGGTGCAGTCACAGCAAACTAGTATAAACATATTAATGACATATTGTCAAAAGAATATATGTTGTCAAAACCAATATCACAATATGTACCTGTATCTACAGTGTCCCGCTGACCTTTTCTATCCACGAGGAAAACACAGCAGTACAGTGCTATAGCAGGTTTTCAATGGATAAGAAGAGTAATGATGGGAAGAGGGGAGTGGGCCTATGTGTGGCATTGTACGCTAAACTGCCCTACAGTGGCTCAGCAGAGCCCAGGAGGAAATGGAAAGTTACTAGTGTTGGTCCGTCCCACCAACCGCCTTTTCCCAGTCAATGGTGCTGTCATTAGGGGATTGGGATGGGGGACAAGAGCAGGATTTCCCCTCTGAAACAAAACAAGAAACTAACCTGTGCTGTACCAAAAATAAACGCTTGTCTATTTCCGTCCCCGTGGTTAGTAGAAAAAACACATGGGTTTGCAACTGCAAAGGATGTTAAGAGGAGGGTTTGGGCTAGTTTAGTGTCGCTGTTCTCTCAGTCAACCTTTTGTTTCATTGTCTCTTTGGGGATCCTAGCTGTTGAATTTCAGCAGTGACAGGCTAAATTTTGGTGCAATATATTGAAAATAATGGATTACGGAGCCGAGTTACAAGTTACCTGTCCACATTTGTAATCAGTAATGGAACCTTTTGATTACTCAATCTCAGTAATGTAATCTGATTTACTTTTAGCTTACTTTCATATTAAGAGGCATTAGAAAACAAATAGGAATAGCCTATAACCAATTGAACACCTTTTGCAGGATCAATGTTAGAGTTTACATACCTGGCCAAAAACGAAATTTGCATTTTACGTTATGGGTTATGTACAGGGCCTTTGAAAAGGGTTTCTAGACCATTGCTTTCTACTTTAACATGATTGGGCTACATCTCTACATTACACGCTAAATGTCTGTCAGATATTCAGTCATTCCAATTAATCCAATAACCCTCGATCGTCCAGAAACTGACTTTTTATCTGAACATAACCCAAAATCTAAGGATGTGTTAGCCTGTGCTGTTATTTGTGTTTTATTCATGTTTTTAATTGCTTCAAAACATTGTTGAAAAAGGAAAAAAAACATTTCTCAAAAAGGGTATTGACATTGCTGTAGCCTATATAAAAATCAAGATATCCGTAGCTTTTCATGTGTACACTAAATCTGCAGTAGTCTGATGTAGTGCTCCACAACCATCAACATTGTCAAAACGTTGCAGCAACCCCAGGCTGTTTTCACCAGCCATCCAACCAACCAAAACTGGAGAAAATTAAACTAGCGCTTTATCTGTCACTAATCTGGTTATGCGCGCCCACCTTTGCGTGCATGGTGATCATGCACACAACAACTGAGGCGCGCAATTGTTATTTTGGTTCAAATAACTATGTTTTTAAAATCTGAAATAAAAAAACATGCAACGTGTCATAATTATTTCGCGAACCTACTGTTTTTCAATTGAAGTAATCCAAAAGTGATCATACTTTTGAAAAAATTGATCTGTAATCCGATTAAAATATTTTAGCTGGTAATGTAATGAATTACAGTAATCTGTTACTCCCCAACTCTGTATACCACCCACTGACAGGTGCCATGATAACAAGATTATCAGTGTTATTCACTTCACCTGTCAGTGTTATGGGTGATCGGTGTACATGCAATATACAGTGTAAAAATATACAATTAACACATTTAAGTCACTAACAGTATAAATACAGCTCCGGAAAAAATTAAGAGACCACTGCAACTTTTTCTTTCCTTTCCAAAAAAGTCGAAAAGGAAGGTTTTGAGTGAGGAACAGAAGGGTTACAATTAAGAGACCACTGCAAATTGAATGCTTCTGTTCCTCACTCAAAACTTTACTTTTCAACTTTTTTGGAAAGGAAAGAATAAGGCGCAGTGGTCTCTTATTTTTTTCCAGAGTTGTATATGAACGTGCAGATGCTGGATCAGCGCCAGCAGCAGAGCCAAGTACAGCTGAAGAAAGTCGAGAGAGGGGGATAAATGATGTGGTGTCTAGGCAAGGATGGAGAAAAACGACGTGACAAGGCTGTAATATATAGATCTCTGATGCGTTTTTATTTTAAGTCAAATTAACAAGAACATAGTATGACAACAAACAATTGACTTCAATAATACCGTCTGTGATAAATTTTAAAGCTGATTTCATATTTTTTATGTGATTCCTAGATCTTCTAATAAACATAATTTTGATGCTCAGTGGCAAAATATTTTTGGGTGGCCCAGGCATTTTGGGTGGCCCCCCAATAATCATCTGTATAGGCTGATTGCTTTAAAATGGCAGATTATTTCAGACTGATGGTGGTTTCGTATGAATTGTGTTTTGTGAATATCAGCTATTGGCCAGCCATGTTCTTATGGGTGCATCCCTATCAGTTGGAGCACTGATTTCTATATAGCATGTTGCTGTGAATAGGGAGCAGGGTGCCATTTGGCATACACACAGCAGTGTTTTGCAGGGAAATGTTCAAGGCCTTGTCCCCTTAAAACCTCCTCCTCCACCCCTGTTATTCATGGACTGATTTATTGCCCTTATAATGGTAAGGGGCTATTTTTAGATCAGGGGTGGGCACGCGCTCTTACGTCCTGAGTCAAGTCTTGATTTCCGCCAGGACATGGCCGAATAAAGAGGACAAAGTGGCTGTGGATAAAGCCATTCCAGCTGCCCTATGTCATTTTTCCTGTGCTTCGGATCGGAGACAGTGTGTACCCATTTGTCACTGTGGGAGAGGCAGCTACAGCTTGATCCTCAGGGGGACCAGTTATGGGACTGGAATAGTTAGCTGGTTTGTTGTCGTTATCAGGCAACATGAGGTTCAGCATTGTCACTAGAGGTTCAAACTAGAGGGTCTTTCTGTTTCTCTCTTGCTCCATCTCTCTTTCAACTTCTACTTCTTTCTCTTTCTGTTTGTCCCTCTTCCTTTTTATAACCTTCCTGTCGGTGCTCGTTCACCAGTTTAGAAGGGCTATTTTTATGCTTGTCTTTGTCAATGCCCAGTGGTGTTTAGCAGTGAATGTAAGTGATTTTTCACACTCATGTCCCAGGTGGTATTGTTGTTAATGAGGTGATGATGTGTACTGTCCAAATCATGGGTCTTTTTAAGACTATAGACATCTAAATACTCAGCTTGCCTGCTATTGCCAATACCTTGCTAGATTGTATGGGCTAGGCTCCACTAACTTGGAACAGGAAAATGTTAATGTGATGATTCTTTGTGCCTACAATTTCACTCATCCTTTTCCAGCCCATGTAAATTGACTCACTCTCCATGGAAACAGGCTTTAGACGTGCTTGTAGCGTATGTGTAGGCTATTATGTACAGATTATTTTCATTTTATCCAGTGGGTGTTTGATTACCTCAGGATATCTCTGCTAAGTACTTGCTTAGGGACATCACTTGTTTGGTGTTTGAAATGGGCGTATGAGCCTGGAACCTTCTATTCGAAGCTGGCCTTATGGGAGGAACAAAGATGCAGAAAGTACCATTTAAAGTTTTTGTCATTTAATTTTATTGAATAATTATACTGTGAGGCGGGGCTCCAAATAGAGGCAGGAATCTGGCAGTGTCCTGACAAAATCTTTCCCAGTGACTTACCACTGACAAAAAAATATGCCCAACTTTCCAGTTAATTAGCAAATTACATATCTGAGTTAGCAAGCTAATGGCTTTACACGGAAGAAAGACTACTCTCTTGATGTGCGTCTCGCTTGTCAAGGCTATCCCGATCAAATTTGGAAACACCTTCTCTACATTGGCAAGACGTCGGACAGATACGATTATACTTGGGCACTACACTAATGATCTTTGTAAATTAGTCTGCGAAAATGTTTACATGGTTACCTGGAAATTGAGTTTGGAAGAGAACCAGTACTGTGAAATCAGCCCCTTTCAATAATTATGCCTAGCTATCTATTTTGCTGTTGTGGATGATCAGGTCAAGACATTCTCAGTGCACTATGTTAGCCTACTGGCTGCATATAGAGTGGTAGAAAAGATGGCTTTGTAACAGTATAATTCCAACCGTAGCTAATGCCTTTTTGGCTAACAAGGAACATAACGCTTACCATGCCAGGTAGACTTGACATACAGCATTACTAGTTGGCCAGCAAGAAAACATTTGGGTTGCATATTGCATTGTTTAATGGTTGTCCAACTAAGAATTGTACTTGATGACTTGGTGTAAAGTGCATTACTGAGGCTTGAAAACATGTCATTTCTAAACAGGGAAAGTAATTGGTATCTAAACCCTTCGTCATCATTTGCATTTCACCGGATTGGTTTTAGGGGTGGCCACCGAATTTGAGCTTGCTACTTTTGAGTTCACTAGCTAATGACATGACTGCCATCTGTCTAAATAATGCTAATGACATGATGAAGGCAACGTAGTTTCCTACCCACTAGCAATTTCAGTGTAAAACTAGCAATTTCAGTGTATTTCCATGCCCTTTGTGTTATTTGGACTAAACAGTAAATGGCACTGTTTAAAGTCATTAGCCCCAGGCAACCAAGTTAAAGAGATGATACAGGACAAGCTTTCTCAAACACATTCACAGTGGATCCTATAGGCTATTGCTGTTGCCACTGTTGACAGATTTTTTAAAGTATGAATGTTCCAGTTTTTTAAAGTATATCCAATAGCCATACAGTGGGAATATAGACAGCGGCGTATGAGACGGGGTAGGGTGTCGTGTGAGTTTTGGTTGTTTAAATTTGCTAATCGAGCCAATGGCTATCAAGCTGCCAATTTCTGGCTGTATTCTTATTTGTTACGAAGGCCATGTCTGAAGCAAGGGTCCACCAGACCTTCCATGAATTTGGACAGAAGTGTCTAGGAACAAGATTGCTTGTTTGGTAGCAAAGTCCATGGACAACTCCTCTCCAACTCTCTCTGTTCTGTGCAGCATTGTTCATTCCACCCCTTTTCTTAGTATCAGCCTGCTTAGCTAGCATATATATCTTGGCAGTCCTGTTGTGTTTCTGTAGAACAGCCTCAGACCATCAACCTCATGGAAACAGGGGCTGTAACACCACATGGGTCTCTGACTGAGAGGCCGCCCTCCCCCCACACAAGCAGACAGAAAGCAGTGACGAGAAAATAATACATTCTCCCACTTGCTGTGAACACATCCCTATTTTAGACTCTCCTGCTCTGCATCTAGGGTCTGGAGTTCTCAGCAGTAAGTCTACACTGACCTAGATGCATTGAACGGCAGAGAACGGTGCCCAGCCTTGCCACTGAGATACCACCACCTTATTGCACAACTGAAGCATGTGGGTCACACTGTCTCCCAAATGCCAACATATCCCCTATAGAGTGCACTCATTTTGACCAGTGACCATGGTGCTTAATTCGCTAAGCAAACAGGGTGCCTACTTGGTGCACAGCAGTGCTTTATCCACCCTTCTGATGTTTCAAGTTGTGCTCCCTCCCTCCGTCCCAGTCTCTGATAAGGATGTACGTGAATAAGCCTTGGTTACAAAGGGTGGCAGGGGTGAGTGTGGCCTGTAGTGTGTCTGGCCCCCGGTGGGACGCCTCTCCCATTTCCTCCCCAATCAGACGACTGGGGCCAGAGCCCTGCATTCACCAGGACACATAAATATGTATGATGCCGCCCCATTCAGATGGAGTCAGCCGGCACCAGAGTGAGTGACAGAAAACGGTCATTCTTGCTCCTCGACCTGAGCGCGGTAATTGAAATTACTGCAATGAATGAAATATGAGGAATGGCTCAGAAAAGCTTGTGGTGCATTTCAGCAGGCCTTCAACTGTACATATACCACGACAGCATGTGCAATCAACATTTCTGTCCACTCCACCATTCTATTTTTTTCAGGACCACTTGACTGGAATTGCCAGCGCTGCAGTTTTTGCTCTCAACTTGATGAGCATGTGGCTGTAGTGGTACTTAGGCAGGGACTGACAGACAGCCCTCATCGGGCATACTGTTAGGTTTCCCAGTGTTATTGTGCAATGTGGAATTTTGTCTAGATTACTTATTAATTCCTCTCTCCAGTTTTAAATGACTTAATGTGAAATGGTATTTTGTTTATTTTCTCTTTTATAGCTCTCAAGTTAAGCTTTGGTTAATTGCACTGCCCAACTAAAAACCACTCTGGAGGTCTTCACACTTCAATTTTAAATGTGTGAGTCCTGTGAATGGCAGCAGCCTGGAAATTGGGAGGATTCCTCTGATTCCTTTTTGAGTAAATTTTTCACCAAATATCCAAAAAGTGCTGCTCATGTATGGATTATGTTCTGCACATCAATTTATTCGCTATATGCTCTTTACAGACTAGGCTAGTTGGAGATTATCTCCACTTTTCTTTTCTACTGGTGAATTCCATGTTATTTTCAAAATTCCCACTTGCTGATTTGAACTGATTTGTCTTCTTTGATCGATCTAATAATGTAGATCCTGTTTCTGTATCATGTTTAGGATCTGAAGGGGTGGGGCTGGCCAAGATGGTAGCTTCCGGAATCTACTAGCATTTTCTGTTGGGGGCATAGGTGCGATGCTGATTTGAGGGGTGGGGGTGCGTTCATGCCACACAGAATAAATTCAGACACTATGGAAATGATTATGTAAACTAGGATGAGTATCTAGCGTTTTATTCTCTCTATAGTAATGTTAACTAAACTCTAAGAAATATGCTACTGTTCTTCAATCTTCAATAACTTTTAACAGCCTACAATCATACAGGTCATACATTTAAAATACATGCAGGAAATAACAATAACAGTATTTGTGTCACATATGTAAGTACCAATGGAATGATGCAAACGAACAAGTCCACTGTCAAACTCTAATTACCTGCAATGGTGTGGTTGGCCAGAGGTGGAACTCATGTAGGGTTGGGAATTGCCTAGGACGTCACGATAAGGTACTATCCTGATACTTGGGTCACAATATTTTTGTTTTGTGAGATACATCAGTATTGCGATATATTATGATTCATTTTTCTCATTTTTTATTATTTTTCTCATTGATCATCTTAAACATAAAGACAAACATTGCAAAAACACTATGAACAATGTTTATTGAACACATCTTAGGCAAGCTCTAGGACTAGTTCACCTTACTTGCATGCCGTTATTGAACAAATAGCGGCAATAAGAAAGAAAAAAATAAAGTAATTTTAGAAACATTTTGATAAAAACAAACTTTACACCATAAAAAAGGAAACAAAAGTTGTGTGTAATGTTCCCTAAATAAAAAAATATTTCTGGTAACAACCAATGTGGCATATTGCAGCTCAGTTTCCCTAAAATCTTGTGCTCTGAGTCTAAGGCAAAATATAACTGATCAGAAATCTTCAGCTGCCACTGAAAGGGCAAAGAGTTGCATCTGTGGGAGAATTTCCTCCTCTGCCACTGGCTTTAATCTGAATACAGTGCGTTTTTTATGTTTTCTCTTGCAGTTGCAGTTTAAACTCAAAGTGAAAGTACCACCAAGCACACTTTGTCTTCAAGACAAAATGATGTTTGTCAACATATTTGCATCAATTCACTCTACAAAAAAATGGCTAAATATGTGTGAAGATATTGATGAAAGTCATATTGCCCTATAGATATTTACAGTTATCATAATATCAAGCTGGTGTAAGCCTACACGAAGCACAACTTATTTGAAGTGGATCTAAAAATCCCCTATGGAAGAAATTATTGTGGAAAAAACGCTTTTCAAGTTTAGCTGTTCGCTTTAATGGGGATTATGACTCATTTTAGTGGAGCCTTGTGTGACTACCCCCCCCAAACTGTAGCCTATGCCAGTCATGTGATACAGGGTGGAAGAACTACGATTAGCCTGTTTCATTAATAACATATTTGTAGACTATAGAGAAATTATTCGAAGACTCAGATCCAAAAGGATGGCCATTTAAATGTTTCCATTTATGATGTATAAATGGAAAAGTTTATGGGGTCATGGGAAGTTTTCAATGTTGTTTGTAATGTCTTTGATAGAAGAAAACACTTTCTATTAATATAAAAGTTTGGCATTTAGGCAAATGACAAATTGCAATACAAGGATTGGGTTGAGAACCTGGTTGAAAAGAGCAACGGACAACCTCTGGTCTAGACTAAGATGTGGAAGTTACACAATGTACACGTATGCAGTATTTTGTTAGCACATCAACTATTGCGAAATATTGCATAGTCCTGGATTGTCTGTGACATTTTTTCAAACAATTTCTAAGATTATCATTAATGGAAAGCAGTAATGGAAACAAGTAGTCCCACTATTTATAACCAGATTACAAAAACCTGACATATCTTTCTAACTTGGATTTTTAGAATGTTGATACGGAAAACCACAACCTGAGGCCTTCAGAACAGTAGCATCTGATTGGACAGGCTCTAAGGAAGCCTAAAGATACGTCTGACACTGCACTTCCTCCCAGGAAAGCTACCGTCAGTCAGTTTGCAACATACTCTCAAACGTCGTACATGCAGTTGGAGCGGAAGTCGTGGTCTACCTTTTTCAAGCTGTTTTCCACTCAAGGGGCTTGGACTCTTACTACCACACAAAGCAAGGTCCAATCTGGCAATTTCAAATATTTTTTTCTAGCTATCAACCAACCGTCGGGTTCAGTCGCCGTTCGATGGTGCCCTTCATATGCAACGCTCAGAGGGTTCGAGCCGAATTATGAGCCTACCAAGAAAGTCTGAGGAGCACAGCAGACATTCAAGCCTTTCTAAGTTTAGCACAGAGGGGTCATACCACTGGCACTATTACAAAAAGCCCTGGCTGAACCCGCACTCCCAGTCCGCCCCGGTGCAGCCGCTGAGTGAGTACGAGTGGAGGACCTCTGCCGACCTGAAGCACAATGTACCCAAGGTGACGAGGTTGGACAGTAAAGGTCGCATTGCCCTGGAACCTATCCATCTCAGGGTTTTGAGTCTGCCACGGAGTATCCCCAGCACCGCAACAACTGGACCAGTGGAAAAGCCCGGTGGAGATGAGAAGCCATGGTCGCTGCGCTCCCTGATTCCATTCCACAGGTCTGTTTCGGAGCCCGGGACTGGCCGCAGCGCAGAGAAGACTGTAGTTCGGAAGTTGCGTTCAAATGCGGAGGAGCAAAATGGCCCCTTTGTCCATGGCCTGTTTTCCTCTGTATCGTGGAGGATCAGCAAGATCCTCAGCATTAAGGATGAGCCTGACCCCAACCACCAAGTGCTCGGTAGGAGGCTCTGCCCGTATTCATCCCTATTTTAACCCTGAAGTGTTTTAAATGTAGAATTATTTCCAATTGGAAGTAGCCTAACTGCTGCCCCAATTACTAATGGCACCTTTGGCCTTCTATTGTTATTATTTACTGCAATACCACTGCAGACGACTTCATATTTTCCTGTCTTGACCCCGCATTTTGTGGGGTGCTAATTACTAATAAGGGATCTACCTTTGGTCTGCCTTTCTGATGAAGGAACAGATATTCGCAATTGAATTGCCTCGAGTCCTGTGATGCTCAGCCAAAGAACAGGTTGTGGAAACATTCTTTGTAGGAGGTTATGTTATGCTAATTGCATTTCCCAACTCCAGTATTACATCAAGTGTAATATTGTGACTCCCAGTAAGTAATAAATGCTTTTTTTCTTGCCATTCCTGGCAAACAACTTGAAATGGAAAAAATATTGTGCCTGAAAGTGGCTAAATTGCTTTTGATATGGTTTCGGTCTCATCAGCGTGAGTACTGAGCAGTGCATGATAAGCCCAGTGATCTGCCATGTTGAAACGGATGGGAACGCTCCCTGATATCCGTTTTACCTCATCGCGCATCTGCCGCCTGATACTCAGCTTTTAGGCTAACTGTAATCCAATATCAGAAATTGCAAGGCTCGTATAGCCATGGTTCGACAGATTCTTCCGTTTTATGTTCCTGAAATGAGACAGAAGGGAACATGGGGGCAGGAATGTATCATTAAATAGCGGTGTTGTCAAACATTTCAACATGCTGTGTGTGTTAGGAGCCTCTATGGAGCCTACCGTCTACCATAGCCTCTAACGGAGAGTTCTTGATGACATGAGACCACAGTACGCTGCATTGGATGTTTCACTTCTCTGTGGCAGAGTAAACAAACAGTGTGTTCCTCCTCACTGTAAATTCTCAGTACTTCCCTCAGGCCTGCCTAGTTCTCACACCAAGCAATCGGAGGAGGGCTCTAATGAAAATTAATGAAATTAAAAGAAACTGTAATTGGAGGACAATGACACCGAATGTGTTCATGTGCCTGAACTAAAAGCATTTCGCTCCTGCTGTTGTTTAATCTGCTTAACTTAAATTTGATTGCTGTAGTCTTTTTCTAGCCCTAAACGTATATCGCACCAGAGGTTGGTTTGCTCCTGTGTGCGCTGTGTAGTGGTAGTTTCTGACCTGGGGGTCCCAGCGGTCGGTTTGCTCCTGTGAGCACTGTGTAGTGGTAGTTTCTGACCTGGGGGTCCCAGAGGTCGTTTGCTCCTGTGAGCGCTGTGTAGTGGTAGATTCTGACCTGGGGGTCCTAGCGGTCGGTTTGCTCCTGTGAGCACTGTGTAGTTGTAGATGCTGACCTGGGGGTCCCAGAGGTCGGTTTGCTTCTGTGAGCGCTGTGTCGTTGTAGATGCTGACCTGGGGGTCTCAGAGGTCAGTTTGCTCCTGTGAGCGCTGTGTAATTGTAGATGCTGACCTGGGGGTCCCAGCGGTTGGTTTGCTCCTGTGTGTGCTGTGTAGTTGTAGATGCTGTCCTGGGGGTCCCAGAGGTCGGTTTGCTCCTGTGAGCGCTATGTAGTTGTAGATGCTGTCCTGGGGGTCCCAGAGGGAGGAACCACAGCAGCCAGCCTCACAAAGGCAGAGCCTGGTACACGCAGAAGGGAACCCGTGTACCCCTCCTTTTGTATGCAAATGTGCCTCTGCAAAGAAGTGCACCGTGCTACAACAAAAAGAATGTGGCAGCAGCACCTAAGAGCTCATTAACCATTCATCGCTCGGGCCAACATTGGCAGCCAGTCCTGGGAAAACCAGCGTTGCCTTTCACATTTCAGTCGGGGCATCTGCCAGAATGAGGCCTTTGAGTGGCGGGGTCAGGATGGGGGACGGGTTCTGTGTTGAAAGAAAGACCTCTCTTGTCATAGACCACTGTCTGGCAACAATGTCCAGAATAAAGGGAAGAATTTGCGTTTCAGATGTGCACAATGTGTTTGATGGCAGCATGAGATAAGGTTGTCTCTTTCCACCTTTCTACTAAAAGATAACATACATTCTTATCTAAAAGGTTATAGGCTTGAAGTGATAGGATATGATGTTGGTTGATTGCCAAATGGCACCTTATTCAATATAAAGTAAAATACTTCTGGCTTTTCAAAGGGCTGGTGAGAAGTTGTACACTATGTAGAAAATGGGATGGCTTTTGGGGCTCATACAGTATCACCTACCTGTTGACCTCGGGGGCTCCACCCGTCTTCGAAATAGCATGTTTGGTTGACCGTGTTGGCAACAAGGAAAAACAAAGCCTATGCAAATATGAGAAACCTCACTGTAGGCAGCATATTTAAATATTTAACATCATTGGGTTCTGGAATGAGCTTAACACAGGAACAAAGAATGTTTATCCCAATAGCCTTGCACTAGCATTTCTTATAATAAAAGTTAAAAAATAGAAAAAATACACATTATTCATTGTGAATGAGTTTTTTTTTTTTTTTTGGACAAGTACTAATGCTCATCCACTAAAGTACCTTTGGTTATTTAAGAAGGACCAATGTAGAGCAGTGTTTTGGTTTGTTAATTTTTTTTTTTTTTTACAGATTGTTTCACATTTTATGAACTTCTTAACCTGTTAGAATAGTCAAATACATTTCAGAATTTGACAGATTCAATTAATATTCAATGAATTTTTGTTAAACGCTCCCATTTTGCATTGTTGTAATCATAATTATGTAATGTAGACATCTGGAAATGACCCAGGCATGTCATTAGGTTGGGCTTGTGAAACTGTTTCCAGTTTGTGATGTTTCAAGTTTGTGCTTTTAATAGAGTGAAATGAGAGATATGTTTAGAAAGCTAAATTCATGCATTTTTTTGTCCTTACACACACAGGCTTGATAAGGAGTGCCACTGCTTTGCCAAGATAAGTAGGAGAGTTTATGCTCGGATGCATTATAATGGCCGTACATACCCATTTCTCAATTCCATAAAAGCAGCATGCGGGGAGATTCAGATTTCTACTTGGAAACAGATACCAAACAAAAACCATTGATGGCAAAGTTAAACCACACAACCCTATGCCCTAGGATTTGTTTGACACTTTCCACTGAACATTTTACGAAACGAAAAAAAAAAAACGTGCAGATGCAAAGTCGTTTCAAAATGACAGTAAAATCTCCCTTGATGTAACAAACCTTAAAGATAAACGAATGAGTACCTGACCTGTACTATACAGGAATGCATACTTATGCTATGTGTATGGGATGTTATGTACAAAATTATGAATGTTGAATAGATATACAAATGCTGTATTCCTTTGTATGTTTGTGTATTACTTTACATATTGTCTGTTAATCGTTGCATGCATTGTTATCGTTAAACTAATTTAGCCAATAGTTTGTGGGCTTGAAGGCTAATTTTAAAATGTTCGTCAAGTACCCTTCCCTTGCATAGTTAGCTTAAACCCTCAGAGTACGGTGAGGTTTGTGGCTAGGGAAAAACATGATAACATAAGTCACATTTATTCAAATGTAAGCCTTTGAAAATTCAATAAAACAGGGAGTTCCAACAAACCAGAATGACAAAGGGGCTGTGAACTGAATGTATTTTTTTTTAATCTTATACCAATGCAAGCCCAAGATATGCATGTGACAGCCTCTGTTGGCCACATATTTCATGCTCCCTGACTAGGGGTGTAACGGTACGCCTAGCCCATGTTACAATACGTATCACTGTTTGAGGGTCACGGTTCGGAGCAGCACAACATGTATTGACATGTATTAACATTGGAAGAACACGTGTGAGCGGTTTTTGTAATGTGACAGATGGATATATAGACTAGCTGATGGTACAAAAAAAATTGAAAGAGGGAAGATGGAGCTATAGGATTGTGCCTTGCTGCCCTTGGACAGTCGTAAAAACGTTTTGTAAACCAAATTGCAAAGAAATGCTGGTTTCCATGGTAAATCAGGAAGTCTTAAAAATAGTCCTCTAATTTTTAACGGTCAGATTTTGGCTGTGGGCTATTAAAAGCATGCTAAAGTAGGCTATGTAAAAAAAAGTTTCAAACAATAATGCCTGGCGAGTAGGGGTGTAACGGTACGCAAAAGTCACGGTTCGGTTCGTACCGAAAATTTAAAGTCACGGTTTAGTACAATTTCGGTAAAAGAACAATTACAGCGTTTTGCAATTACTCACCGGTCAGAAAGTGGTGCCGCACCAGTGTCAGATAGAGAATGAAGTTCTGAATAATAATATGAGAAATAAAATTTCCAAAAAAGCTCTAACTCATGAGTTCAATGTTATTGTTAGCCTTAAAAACGTTAGCTTAGGGTTCCTGGTTGCTAGCTATAGAGAGCTAGTCTAAAGCCACATTTCCACCGCAGGAACTTTACCCAGGAACTAGGAACCTTTCGAGGAACTCACTGCATTTCCACTGCAGTGACCAGGGTCTAAATTAAGTTCCAGGGATTTTATTTTACCCCCCAAAAAGTCCCTGCTCAGGGGGTAGTACTTCCCCAAAGTACTGGAACTTTGGGGGGTGGGGCTTGCAGTGCTGAACATTTCTGAATAGGCCCTTTTCACGATGACGTCATCTAACTTCCACCTTTCTGCTTAGCAGTTTAACTTCACTTCCGTTTTACCCCCGTAACCTGAGACATCTCACCGAAATACAACTGTTGACTACTAACTAGCTAGCTAGCTACTTGAAGAAATTCCAAAAGGTACATTTAAGTTAAATTAGTAAAGTTAAGAGTAATAATGTTTACGTATATGCAATGGTTTGTAACTTGCTAACGTTATTGTTAATTCACAATTGTAAACTGCCTTAGGAAATTGGGCTAACGTTAGCTAGCAACACCTTTAGTACCAGGTGCCGATAACGTTACATTGCTGCCTGTACTGTAACAAGTTTACTTAACGCTTTGTTAGGCAGTTACTTTATTCATGAATGTATAGTAACTCACCTATTTCAATACTGTTGTGCAGGATAGCTAGATAAATATTGATTTTTTTTAAGTAAGAAAAATTGGCTGTTCTGAAACCTTTGACAAGTAGTGTATCTACCAACACTTGTGGAAAATTTGAACATTTTGGGTTATCACAGAATCTTTCCCAGTCTTTGTCGTCAAACAACCCACCTCGGTTTTTTAAGAATTACGTTGTGTATGAACTTGTCTTTCACTTCAGGGTGTACTCACTTTTGTTGCCAGCGGTTTAGACATTAATGGCTGTGTGTTGTGTTATTTTGAGGGGACAGCAAATTTACACTGTTATACAAGCTGTACACTCACTACTTTACATTGTAGCAAAGTGTCATTTCTTCAGTGTTGTCACATGAAAAGATATAATCAAATATTTACAAAACTGTGAGGGGTGTACTCACTTTTGTGAGATACTGTATTTACATATATTTCAGGGTGCATAATCTGTTGCATGGTAATGTCAATCATCCACCTAATGTTGTTAGGAAATTGTCAAGTGTGTTTTTGTTCTTAGTAGTAAATCCTTAGCCTTTTTGCCGGACCACGTAAGTGGAGCTGGCTAAGAAGAGTGAATGTCTCTTACTGAGTGAGTGAGTGACTACCCCTTGTTAAATAGCGTAGTGGTTAGAGAAGCGGACTTGTGAACTATAGGTCCCGAGTTCGTATCTCCTCGCAGGCGAAGCGAAGTACGCATTATGATTTATTCCGTATGGACGAAAACTTCGCTGGCTAAAACCATAGACTGTATAAAAATATGGACGTAGTAACCGTGACGTCACCCATAGGTGTCTGAATACCCGTTTTGAAGTCCATTTTTGGCGGAGATGGCCGTCGCCATCTTGACAGCGCGTCACTCGGTCTAACTCCTGGATGACCAAAAATGGACAAAGAGGTGGGGCGTGGGGGCAGCTGAGGTGCCTGGTTGCTGAAACAACGCCCACCTAGCGCGACATTACCAGGTTAGCAAAGGCTAAGAAGCTAGGCTAAATGCTACCAGTATGCTACTCTGCGTTGCTAGTGGTTGCTAGCCGGCTGTTGGTAGCCAGTCACCGTAACGTTACCAGCTTACACTTGAGGCAAGTTAACCTGAAACTATACAACAATGCTTAAAATGCTTCAGCGTTTTTTTAATTTATAAATGTGGTAATTTTGCAACTCTAGATATTGTCGAGATGATAGACTATAAAAAACTTGCAGATTAGATATTTGATTTTCACATAACTTAAGTTATGAGCACAGACTGTATGGATACGAGTCGTCCAGTGACTGGAGTTAGCTGAGGCGATACCAGAAAGGACAAACCGCTAGGAGTGACACGAGTGACAGTGCCAGCACCACACCTGCCACTCAATAGCCCACGCCCCGTAATTATAAGACTTAATATTATTTAAACGGATGAGTTATAAAAAAATTCCCCCCGCCCCACAGTTGTCACAATGGGGGAAATAAGCAATATATACCAAAACCATTTTTTGAACCAGGCTGTAAACATTTTTATTTCTGCTGTAAAGTTGGGCATTTTGCCATAGAGATCTATGGAGATTGCTCCCTTTTGCAGCCAGCCTCAAGTGGCCATTCGATGAATTGCAGTTTTTGGTACTTCGGGTAGGCTTCATTTTTCAGCCTCAGAGTTTGAAAACCGAAACCTGAAACTGTATACGGTTATACGACTGTTTCTGGCATGGAATAGTTCATCTTCAGTCTCGCTAGCAATTGCTCATTTCTTATGATTATTCCTAGGAAGTTAGTAGATGCTAGTAAGCATATTACTGCCTAATAGGCTGTTAAAACGGCCAGTGGCAAAAGCAATACAGTTCATAGACGCTATTTGTGGTGGAGGTAAACTTAATAAGAAACTTTAGTCAGTTTAACACAATCCTCAATGGAGTCCAGCGACTGCTGGAACGTATAATGCCGTGGCATAGTGGTTAAAGACAGTGCATCTCATGTGGAAGACCTGAGTTCGAATTTATTGAGAGCCATGACATTTATTAATAATTTCTGGTAGATTCCACGATTCTCTCGTCTTTTCACTTGATGAAGTTAGTTATCGTCGCCTTTATTGATAGTTATTGTATAAATGTCATTCACGAATGAAAGAAAAAAGTAGGTTGTTTTGCCATGAAAGAAAAAAATACGTTCTTATGCCATGAAATGAAATAGCTTTGGCAGACTCGCTAGCAATTGCTCAATTCTTATGACTATTCTGGTAAGTTAGTAGATACCGGTAAAGCTTATTTCTGGCTAATACGCTGTTAAAACGGCCAGTGGCAAACGCAATACATAGCCGCTATTTTGGTGGAGGTAAACTCAGTAACAAACGTTAGTCAAGTTTAACTGTATCAATGTCATTCACAAATGGCCAATTAACTATTAAAACGGCCAGTGACGTAAGAGGATTTGTTCAGGATATACAGATGCCGGGTGTCAGTATAGGCAAGAGGCTATACTGACAGATGAAGAATGTACAGCTCCGTGGTGTGGTGGTTAAGGACGCGGTCTTTCACGTGGGCGACCCGGGTTTGAATCTCGAGGTGGCAATTCTCTCTATTGCGGCCCTGCTGAACTAGGCTTGCCTGGTTTCTTGTTTCCTTAGGCTGAACATGCATACATTTAAACTATTCAAGCAGCCAATATCAATCATACGCACTTACACGATATATGTGCCTTCTACTAAAAAAATGTGTTTTACGCTAACATGAAATTAAAAAAGCTACCAACTCTGCCAACTGTGATTACCCAGATATTGCCTTCTGAAGTATTTCTAGATTTGGTGCAAGTAGTTAAATGCTCTTTCAACATTTCCTTGGAGCTCCTAATTTAATTTTAACTCTGTACTAATTTCAGCACGTGATTGGTCTCCAAACTCTATTGTTTGTGTTATATTTAGAGGTTGTTCTACAAAAGCTGGGTGGATAAGTGACATGGGAGCTTATTGTGCACTCGTGTGTAGCAGACAGACACCATCTTTTATTCAGACAGCAACCTAAAGTGCATTTGATATGATAAACTCCAAAGCGATGAGAACCAGCATGCGTTATTGATTCACATTAATACCACCAACTTCAAAGTCCTGGCCCTGTTGAGTGGTTATGTTGAGGACCAAAATCCAGCCGGGATTGGAAACAGCGATCCGTAATGATAAGGTGTATACGAAAATATCCTGCAAGTTAAGTGAGCTGAACATTATTCAAACTGGGAAACAGTGCCGGGAGAAGCTAAAAAAAATTAAAACAAGTTGTTAGTTGTTATTTATACCTGTGTTTTGCACATTTGTATTTTGCACCTACATTTTTGGAAATAAATAGTTGTGGAACCAAATACAGCTCCAGAAAAAATTAAGGGACCTCTGCACCTTTTTCTTTCCTTTCCAAAAAAGTTGAAAAGGAAAGTTTTGAGTGTCACTTCGTATGGCAGAGACTAATTTGCCTCATCTTCGCAGGTCTTTAGACCACAGCGGAAATGCACACAGCAATGGGCTGAAGGAATTTTTTAGTTCCTTGAAAAGCAGTTCCTGGGACTAAAAGGTCTGGGTACTTTTGGTGGAAATGCAGAAGTCTTTTGCTTCTTTGCAGTTGTCGTAGTGTATGCTGTAGTAGACAATGGAGGCAGTTTGTCATCCTTGTGTCATCCACTAGCTGCCATTATAGTTTCTTACAGTAAGCAAACTTTGCTCCATTCTTATGCTATATATATCATCCAAGTAAAATGCGTGTTCACAAAATATACCAAGGAGGAAAGACCGCATCGCAGAAGGTGATTGGCTGAAACAGGATTGCTGGAACAGAATTGCCTGGAAAGTAGCGGTAGGCTCCAAAAATTATAAATTGACATTTCATTGGCACTGAATTGTCTGTGTTGCTAAACAACTCTTAGAGGGCCTCATCAACTTACACACCATGTTTATAGGGGACAAAATTTGAATTTTTGTACTGAACTGATCTTTAACAAGCTTTAACTGGAAAGACGTAATTTGGAAAGACCTGAAGGATACAGGAGGGTCCTCCTTACAAGGCTGCGTTACATGTTCTAGGCTATTTCAGTTGCTAAGTTACAGCTCCAAGATTCATCTCCGGGGGGAAACTCTGCGTTTAGAATGTTAGTTTTGCACACACAAAAGTAACGTGTGTGGTTAAAACTAGACTATATTAATTCGGATCACAACACGTACCAAACCGAAAGTCCTGTACCGAACGGTAAGGTACAGATACGTCTACAGTTACACCCCTACTGGCTACGCATCGTTATGTAATTATTTAGGTTATGTACATGTAGAATCATTATAAAAAGAAAATAATTATAATGTTGGGGAAGTAGGCAAATTAGAATGCGAGTTTCGTCTGCAGGCTGAGGTTGCGTGTTCCGGGAGTTGCTGTGGCATTTGTGTTGTCTGGCACGTGACTATGGAATCTATTTGAACCCAATCGTGGGGCTAGCTTGTAGTTATGCCAAGGTATCTAAATGACCAGCCTTAGTCTGAGCATAGCTCACAAACGTGAACTAACTTTGCTAGCTAGCTACACAAGCCTAACTAGCCCAAGTGTGTGGTACTATAGCCATGTTTGAGCTATGATCAAGTAACTACATATTTTGCTGGCTGACCTTATTGTTTGTTAGTATAAAATGAAAGTGTGGGTGAACCAAAGAGTGAAGTCTGGGGAACACACATTCTTTTTATATTTGTGGTATTGTTTTGTTTAACTGGGCAGCTATTGGTGGAATAGAATATGTCAATATCATCTCCATGGAATATTATGTTGTTTAAATTAGAGTTCAGTTAATAAATTAAATGATTAACAGCTAAACAAATTTGGTCTATGTCAACTTTTTGTCAGAAAAACAGAAATTACTTAGGGTTGCATATGACCTAAACCCATGTTGGGGTGTCAACATGTAAAAAAATCAAGTATTTTAATTTTGGGAAGGGTCAAGTTCAGTTTGGTTGAAATTGCACTTTGGCACGGTACCGGGACAGTGAGGAAAATAGTTAGTTGCGAGCCCTGATACCACCCCTCGCCGTTATAGAACTAGCTGTCCCTCCTTGACTTCGGATCACAAAACAGTTGGAACCAAGCCAACATTTATTATTTAGATTGCGGCGTGAGTAAAGTCTCCTGCTTAAACAGAACTGCCTAAAATGTTTTTTTACTTCATGTCAAACAAATTAATTCAAAAGGCATTCAACACTGTGTTGCTAGATATTTATTTTGAATGTTTTCAAATTTATTAACACATTGACATGTGTACCGTAGAGCCCCTGTACCGTATGGTTAAAATACGTGTACCATTACAGTCCTACCTCTGAACAAATTACACTGCTCAATTCGGTGATAGGCCGATGCAGCATCAACAGTTACAATTTATGTAAACTGCTAAGGAATAGCCAATCTGGAAGATAGGCACTGGGTTCTAGTTATCTTCTGCTGGCTTGTGGCAAGAACTGATTCTAAAACGTTCTTTAATCCTTTCTCTGAAATCGAATGTTTTTAATTGAAGCAGGTAGATATGGTGACTTAAAACTAGTTTGCTCTCTGATGTAACCTGTGTAATAGAGATAAGGAGTTGGGTGTTATCTATATGGCCTAGGCTGCCTTATCATTAACCCTTTGAACATGACACATCCTGTGTCATACGTCTGGATTGATATTATTGTTCTTTTAAGAGAGAGAGCGCGCGAGAGAGAGAGCCTAGTCATTCAAATGTTGGGAGTTGTATTTTTATCTGTGTAGTTATAATGTAAATTGTGGTAACTTCTTTTGCGTCATGCTTCTTGGTTGCCAAGAATGTGAAAGAAACTGTATGCATTTTAATGTATAACTTAAAACTGCATTTGATGTCCACAAGGATCTAGGGGGTGGGACTTTATATAGGATGTTCTCTAAAGCAGTGTTTCTCAAACCCCGGTCTACAGACCGGCACTGATCCGTGAAGGAATGCCTGCCACCACGTGGCATATCCATGAAAAAGTCCCATTGATTGCCTTGACACTTCCTTCATAGACCCAGAGTTATGCACGTTTCCACCTCAATGTCTGCGGTTTAGTGGTTGGCACATACAGAGTGCTTTCCATTTCACTCCTACAAATTTGACTCTAGCTTTTGAACGGCTTGAGTTATCAGCTATTATAAAAGGAAGGTCTGACTCAGGAATACATATGCCTCACCTGTTGCCCTATGACGCTCACAGGCTTTGTAGGACACGTTAAAAGGGTCTTGTGGCAAAATCATAATTGAAAGCAATTCCAGTCTTTTCTACACTCAATAATTACTTGATAAGCATTCACTATGTTAGAGCAGTACATATCTTACAAAAATAGTGTAAAGAAAATGTATGGTCAATATCTTTCTTAAGCAAGCGGTGCCCAGAAGGACAAGGCCATGCTTTACCAGTCCCTGGCACAAAAAAGTTTGAGAAGCTATGCTCGAAAGCAGCACAGTAAAGGTTTCCCGAATAACACCCAATGCTCTCTTTAATGCACTTTTGACCAGGGCCCATTGGGAATAGGGTGACATCTTAGAAGTAGCCTTCGTCTGTCTAGTATCTTTCCATCAGGGAACAGGTGGTCAGAGAGGAAACACCTTACTGTAATTACAGATAGCCCTCCATTCTACAAAAGCATAACAAAAATGCTTGAATCACCTCCTCTCCACGGTCCCGTGTGGTTCACAGCTGGAATGCCACACCAAGCTCCAATCACACTCCAATCAGTTAATTGCAGTAATTTCCGTCCTTCGGCAGCCGGGCTCAACCCCTATCTTCCCAGCTGCCAATTAAGGTTGCTAATTTGCAATGTTGTTGAATAGCTAGCTTTTGTCCTCTGGGACAGAAAGGCCTGTGTGGCAGCTATGATGGTTAAGCCCCTGTAATACAGGGAGAACAATACAGCTATTATTCTAATTTTTACGTGGGGAATTCTTTCTCTGGTGACAGACAGCGTGAAGTTGTGTACAGTAGGTCAGTTTCGGTAACACGCCTCCCTCTCTCTTTCTTTCTCTGTTTGTATTCCACCCGCCCTTCTCCCTCTCTTTACTCCCTCTTTCTCCTCCCATGGGCCAGTGTTTCTGGATATAGGAGATGATGTCAGGCCATTGTCATTGGAGGAGTTGCTTGTATTTACGGGTTGCCACGGCGACCTGGCTATTGCTTACAGAATAGGTATATGTTGTTCTCTGCGTGGCTTGAGGTAAAGACTGCCGGCTGACACAAAGCATCCTCTGTAATCCTATGAAGCGGAGGCTCTGGGCGTGGACCCACCTGGCAAACACTGTGGGAATTAAATGTGTGGAAATGCATGAAGCTATTACCCAAGGTTGCGGTCTAAATTGCAGGCTAGTTTTTATGTCCCACACGATAATTGTGTTGTTATTTAGATGGGTGATTCAACCTTGAGATAGAGCAAGAGTGTTATTGATGTCTTTGAAAAAGTGGTAAATGCCTCCCAACAGTGTTCGTTCTCAAAAGGAAAACAACAGCGTGGAGGCACTGAGGCAATTAGGCTGAATATTCACTACAATATTTAACATAGCCAAACAGCTGCTGTTACTTTTTTTCGGATTCACATTTATAGGAACCATATTTGCCCTTGAATGTTTTTCTTGGGAAAATGGAAGTGTATTCTTTCGTTTTGAGTATCAAAGGAGAAGTATGCATATGATAACGACTACTGCATTACAATGGTCTTGCATGCAAGTGTTTTTGTGAAGAGGCTCTATATTGGCAGTGATTAGCAACTAAAGCATGTCACTGAAACCCCATCCAGGACAGGTGTCAGAACCTCACCCTGGCTCCCAGACATTCTCCACAGGCCTCTGGAGGCTTGGATTTCTTGCTGGCCATGTGGTCAAGGCCTGTTGCTTGGACATCTTTGCCCGGCTGAAGCCTGACCGTTGTATTCATAGATGCTAGAAGTGCCATTTGCCTTAGTATTAGAGACAGACACAGACCCACTGGGCCGTCTTATTTTCTCACTCTAGAGCCTCTATTTGTTTGCTTTGCTTCGACCCTCGCCAAGGCACAAACTGTGGCTGCGTTCTTTAGCTTCCAATTGGCAAGGCCTCGCTGCTAATTGTTTTCAGGCCCCTGTGCCACACAAACAAGCTTCAGTCTGTATGGGGGCTCAACTTCGGGACACCCACACGGTGACGGCCTCATTCCTTGAAAACCAATAGCATTCCCACTCACCGAGATGTGGAGCTTGTCTGATTCATTGTCTCCACGTTCTTTTATTCTGACGGTCCCAAAGCCCCGGGAAGCAATCGCAGCTTTGTGCGGCAGCAAAGTGCTGCATCATGCTTAACGTGATTCATACAGACAAGAGGCATGATCAGCATGGCTCATAGTGTTTGGCACCTGGCCCTAAAGTTTTGGCCTCCAGCAGTGTGGTTTGGGAGGACAAACACTTGTGCGCACACACAATGACATCTCTCTGGTCTAGAGATTTTGTCTCCCTCAGGGACTTTGACCTTTAATGCTTCTCGATGATCTAACTGTAGCTGTCAATGTGTCAGGGACCTTAAGGCCTTTGTCTGTCTATTTCCAGGGGGAATGTTAAGTGAGCGGGACGGAGTGTTTCCTGTGGCGTTATTGAATGAACTGCTTTGTTGCAACCCTCTCTGTGCATAGTGCAAGTCCCCATCACCTTATATAGTCCCAAATGTATTCAGGCCTTTGGATTGGTTTCAGTGGCACATAAAAACGTAGGTCTGGACTACAGCTTCAAAAGGATTATGTCAAGGTTCTTAGTTGAAAGTGATTTTTAGTCCCGGACTGGTTTAGAGCCTAATCTGTCTGGGAAAATAGCACTTGTCATGTTTTTTAATCTTTTATACATCTTTGCTGGTCTGTAGTTTTACTGATGCGGTTCAAAGTCAAATTTGAGCAACATCTCTATTGTACAACAACATGCTCTTTTCTACAACAATATAATCAATCAATCAATCAAATGTATTTTAGAATCACAATGTGCTTTTACAGATACCTGGCCTAAAACCCCAAAGAGCAAGCAACAAGTGTTAATGCACACTGGCTAGGAAAACCTCCTTAGAAGGGTCAGAACTTATTAAATATGATGAAAAAAATCAAATAAGAGCCATCTCTAAAGAACTCTGGTCAAAGATCCTAGTGCTGATTATTGTCTGATAACAAATAGTTGTAAATGGAAAGTTTGGGATTGGTGGATTGTATTTGTATCCGCAATCTAGTATTACAGAAGGTAAAGGTAGTTTTGCAAGCAAACACTAACTAGCATTCACATTAACGACTGGAGGTTTACAGGAACAGCTAGCATGTCAGCTGTTTCTAAAGCCTTTTTTGTAGAACTAACGCTAGTTAGCAACTGCTCAAACATCAGATTTTAACTTCCTCCAAACTGCACAAAGACACAAAAATGGTACCCACTAATAAACCTGACTTTGAGGAAGTAGCCTAGATGACAGTGCCTCATTGCTAAAATCACAAACAATCCCTTTAAACCAACCAGGAAAACCAGCTTCTGCAACAAGGCATGGAAGAGTTGTGCAAGGGGAGTATCCAGTGGCCTCCTATGTTTTTTTCTGTGGTTGTTTTTTTTAATATATATTTATTTTCTCCAGATTTGAGTTAGTCAAGTTTGGTTAGAGATATACACATGGTTCCTATTCCTCTTCAATAGTTTGTGATAGTTTGTTGATAGTTTGTGTCAAGCGTAGGGGTTTCATTCTACAGATGTGGCTTTTGGTCTTTCTCACAAGAAACACTGACAAATACTGTTAATTAGCATTTTCCTCCACCTGCTTAGAAGAGGCCTTTTTAAATTCCCCTGAGTAATGTGACAATTTCGCACAGTGGCTAGCTACTGTTGAACAGTGGCAGGTGTGAGAAAATGTTGTTCTCTTGGGTGATACGGCAGTGGCGCATTGTGGGATATCATTTAATATGCATCCGGAAGTAAAATTGTGTAACGGCACATACAACCTTTCTCTGTGTAGGCTACCAGTACAGCGCTATCACAGAATGGAGAAATTGTAAGTAGACACAGTTCCAATCCTCCCAGCATTAAAGATTAATGACTGACACACCAGTGATGACACACTTGAGCTTAGTTTATTCCCTTGTCTCGAAGACCCGTATTTGGGAAATGAGTGATAAATCGCACCGGATGTCTGAAAGAGAAAGAGTTGAGTTCCATGCCGTCTGTATTCTATCCTAATCTGTGTATGGGAAAGTTGGCTGTGTTCAGAAGGAGCTGTGCCGTTCCCTCCTCCCCAAGTCAGTCAGCCAACTGGCACGCAGTCTTAAGCTCTCAGCTCATATGCCCATATGTTGTACATAAACAATGAACCCAAGCAGCCATGCTATTCAAAGCAGCCTGTGCTCTGTCTGGGTTACATTCCCACCTCGCCCTCCTCTTCTTTTATACCATATTTTTGGAACACCGCCTTGTGTGGAGGCCAAAAGGCAGCGTGTTGTCATCTCTAGTCAGACACTACAAAAACACCTTTTGTTTACTCTGCCACTGCGTCTGTGTTTGGAGAGCAGACGTTGTGAAAACAATTTGCCGTCTAGCCTCGTCGTTGCACTCTGTCCTATTGTTCAGCAGTACTCATTGCTGTTGGGAGTACATTACAGGCTTGCGGCCAGTTAACACATTGGCTGGTAATGGCTTTGATTGTGAAACGGCACTGGGTGCCATTTGGGGAGCAGCCATTGGCTGAGTCGCTCGCTGCTTAGTAAACAAACCTCAGGGTCTAAGAATAGGGCCTCCTTCAAACTCAACCTTGTTAGTCCAAGGAGATTGATTAGGCCTGAAGGTTTACCTATAGCCAGAACTTTCCGCTAATTCTTAGTGACACCGGGGCATGACCTGTGCACTCTGCTTTTTCTTCCGCTACCCCACACCAATGCACCACCCTGACAGCCAACGTAAAACATCAGGCAGATGCACCAGACAGGCCGATGAACCTTGAATACAACACTTCAATATTTAATTTCAAAAGGCCTATTTGGCTTGCAATGACCTCATCAGCTGTAGTTGTCTGTCTGCTCTGTCCACTACCCCCTAAAGCATTGTATCCCAAATGACACTATTCCATATAAATAACGCAAAACTGGTGCACCATATAGGGAGCATGTGTCCTTTGGGAGAGACCCATTCACTGGTAGGGAGAAGGTCGAATCAGGCAGGAGACATCCTGAAGGAGCAGTGAGGCAGTAAATTGACATCAGATAATGATGAGTTGACAGATATAAATTAATTATGAAATCCATTCTGTGAGGTCACATACTATTACATGGTTCTGTCGCTTGGTTATTTGGGCTGTATCAAGCGGTTTTAATAACTAGGGTGAAAATGCTTGATTTCTCCTGCAAGGGATTTTTTTTTTTTACTAACCTGTTATCTTGTGTAATTCATTACATTGTGATAAGGCTGTTTTTTAGGTTAGAGGTTCAGATTTCCCAGTTTTCTATATACATATGTATATATACATTTCTATAATCGACTGAAATGCTTTAATTTAATATTTACAATGCTTAGGCTTTGATGAAATTGAAGGTATGGAATAACATGCAGTTTAGCAGCAGATTGTTTGCTTAGTGGAGGACAACTCTGCCCCCTATAGACAAACTGTGTTGCCTTCACGCAATTGTCCCTGTACTCGACAGTGTGAATTCTAATTCAATTTCCAACCTAAAGCTTGTTCCTATGTCAGTGGGATCTAAGATACAGCTGGGTCTTGTGGTCTTCTATTTTTAGTTAGGCAGCTGACTTGCATCAAAGTCATGAAGCATAAGCAAAAAGCAGTTCACTTCCCTATGGCATCGTGTCATTCCGTATCAGGTGAGCATTCAACAGATTAGAGAAAGTTCATTATAAGCTGTTCCTTGTTCGACTATTTCTTCTTTACCAACAGGTGGGTACTACAGGACAGGCACCTTTTTAGAAAGGGGTAAGCCGTCCTGGTTTTTACAGCAGGATCTTCAGTCCTGGTTTGTCCCACTTAGGTGTTGCTCTTGTCTCCTCTGTGCAGATGTGAAGGGACCACCGACACACCGCTTTTCCTGCGGCCAGTCGCCCTACTCTGAGACCAGCATGTGGGAGCGGAAGTACTGCATCCTGACCGATAGCCAGCTCATCCTGCTCAACAAGGAGGAAGAGGTGAGGGATGTCCCTCGTCCTATAATCTCCACTCATACCTCATACACACACCAATTCAAAGGGGAACAGCAAGTTGGGGGTTGTGGCTGGGATCCACAGAGCATATTATCCTTAAACGTGAATCCTGGATGCTTTCTATTCTTTTTATCAGATTTGATATCCATGTCTAAATCTGTAAGGTCACGTTGCCACTCTCAAGAGTTTATGACCCAAACTTAAATGTATAAATATTAGTTGGTAAGGAAAACCAATGCAGCATTTTTCAGATAATTGCCTTCTTATAGTAGCTCCCATCTCCCCCACTGTGATTTTCAGATGCCAGGTGAGGTGGTTGATAGTCCTACAGAGTCATCCAAGGGGAGGAGCCTCCGTCGAACAGTCAGCGTTCCATCCGAGGGACAGTTCCCAGAGTTCCAGCCAGAGGGCGCCTCCATTCTAGGTAAGACGGCTGCAGACTAGAGGACAATGGCATCTGCGTATACCAGTCTGTTCCACACTGCACTTGACTATGAAGGGATAGGGAGACTGAGTCCCAAAAGTAGTGCACTACTTAGGCAAATACTGACATTTGGGATGCAGTTGTTTGTCATTTTCTGTTAGCTTTATTGAGAGGATATGCAGAACGCTGTAATTTAATTGTTGACAGATACCTTCCGTCTTGATCTATATTATAAATCAATCAATGTACTGCTAATAATAATATATAGTGAGCAATATTCTGTTCGCTGTGAGGACTTATTGTTGCATAACAACACTGACTGCTACAACAAGAATTAAACTGGTATGCTATTTTTCAAATGCATATCATCTCCAAAGGATCAGGACAATAAAGAAAGAGCTTCACATTTGGATTACGGTGATGATTGATCACTATCTACTCATCCTTTGTTTAGTTTGTAATGTACCCTCTGCGACAAAGCCACAGCCAATATGAAGAACAATGGCACAAAGGCATCGGTGGCGTAGATAAAAAGAAAAAGCCAGCAGCGCCCATTACATAACCACGGCAGACGCTTTTCAGAAAATATGATACAGCTGCAGCAGCAAGCATTATCATCAACTGAAATAACTTAATTCTCAGTGGAGTGGTGCTGACCTTTTCCCTGCCTGATCCATGAGGGAAAAGCTATAAGCTCCCAAATGGAAAACAAATGACAAGTTTTAACCAGAGGGAAGCCTGTTAATAACAACAAGGGGAGCGGTCACTCTGGCTTTTGTTTGTGTGTTAGGTCGTTTTATTTTTCAGAGCACTCCATTTGATTTCGCCCGGTTGGTTACGTCCTGGTATTGGCGTCCGTAGGCCGGGAGACACCCTGTAGAGTTGGTGTCTTTGGGAATGTATGTAAACAAAGACCCTTGTGTCCAATCCGTCCATCCATCTCACTGGGTCAGGGTAGCATGGATGACCCCGGTGCCTTGATGTGGGGTTGGCCTGGGCATTCACTGAGGGAATCTGCGGGGGTGCGGCCGCTGGCTGGAGGGGTGTTGGGCTGGGCCGGGGGGGGGGGGGGGTCAGTGGGAATGGGGAGGTGGCTTTTGGGATGGTTGTATCGTGATAGCAGCTGATGGCAGAGGAGTGGGGACGGACACGGGCTGTTACCCCATGGCACCCTGTGCCATACATAGTGCTCTGCTTTTGGCCATAGGGTGCCATTTGGGATGCAGGCCCGTAACTGAGGAAGTCATTCATTCCCATGACCCTCTTAATCTTCTCTGTCCGGCCCTCGAACCAGGGTGGAGGAGGTTATTTATATGTTAATGTATACTGTTGTTTGACAAAAGTGCCTACAATGCTTGGTTTTAAGCCAAAACTGAGATTCTGTGGACATTCAGCTATTATTGTGATTGCCAGACAGCAACTTAAAAAGGAGGAAACTCTTTTGAGATATATATCATCATTGATATTGTCACTTTATTTTTATTTTCCATATATGATGTTGACAGACAGTTTGGGGACATCAACACTTGTTGTTTAGATTGTTGCCACGATAGGGGAATAATATTGGTTACATAAAGTATATTAACACCTGTGAAATTCTTGACCACCGTGTTATTACATTTTGCCATCACTGGCATTGGTTTGATGACTGGGTTTTGTGACACATGACACCACTGGCTTGCATTTTTTTAGAAAACTGTCTAGAACATCAGAATTTACAGGTTTTACTACTAACCGCTTGAGAACCATTGTTTTTGTTTGTGTAAAACTTTTGAATTCAAGCATTTACTATACCCCATCAGCAACTTTGTAGTTACAAAGTGAGTGTCTCGGAATGTATATAGACAGGACTTCCCCTCTGACCATACATCTCACAGGGTAAGAAAAATATGTATTTACGAAATTCATACAATAGTTATTTGGTCAAAACAGTTAACATGATAGGATAGCTGTACACTTGAAATTTCTATTAGGCAAGACGCTGTTGATGATTAAAAAGAATCCGCGAGGAATGTAGTGGCCCACAAGAACACTGTACATTTTGTCGTAGACAGTAGTCTAACCGTGCTGCTCTGGTGAGGACGTTCCACGCGACTTTTGAGTAGTCTACGGTATGTGGGCCCGCAGATGGAAGGGCAGCTTTTGTTGTGCTCATTTCAAAAGAAGAGAGTCTGTGTGGGTTTGACTGGCTTGGGCTCAGGCTTTTCTGCATTCCTGCATTTCTTGAAGGGAGGCAAAGTAGCTGCCAATAAAGACATAGTAGCGAGCATCAGGATCTTTTGAATTTCAATCGTATATTTGGAACGGAATGAGTTTCTGGATTGTTAAATATGGAATTCAAATGGGGTAAGTTCCTGTTGTTGAGAACGAATACGTCTTACCGAATTAAAATGCGGTAATTTCAAGTAGTTTAGAACAATACTTTTACTCACCTAAACAGTTCTATAATACAAAGGGCAATCGTGTGAACTCTCGCGCCACTAACCGCCAGCAGGACGCTGTCGAGTCTTGCGAAATAAGGGGAACTTTCTCAAGCGCTACCAGCCTGGTACTTTCGGCCACTTAAAAAATAATGTTATTTTTTGTAAATGTTTAGTCAGTAGTTGGTCTGACATGTTTAGGCAAAACCCGGAACATTATTCGACTTATATGTAACGAATGTTATTTGGTAACTGATTCGATTTCTTTACAGTTCACGTGTACTGTCAATATCTCTATTCAGTTTTTTTCTGGCATAGGGTACTTAACTTGAACATGAGACTTAACTTGAACAAAAAATGGTTAGCTGTCATGTAGTTGGGGTGATATGTTAATCAATTTTCCGGTTCCTTACACTTCGCTGTGGGTCTCCAACTGACACATTGTAGCGTTCATTTTAAACACCGTTTAGTGTTGACCAAATGACCACAGCTGCCTTTATGGCGTTGAATTTACTTAGTGCTGTCTGGAGAATGGTTAATATCAATTATTTATTATTTTTATTTCCACAGTAGACCTACGTAGAAAGTATATGACGAAATAATTTCATTTGGCTTGTACAGGAACATAAGTTTATTATGCTTAAATATAATGTTTGCCATAAGAAAAGCCTATAGCATCTAATAACTCTGCTACAACTCTTAGCTACCTTCTCTGCTTGAAGTCTTCTGTCCGTCAAATACTTGGCAGACTAAACCCAACTGCACCTTAAGAAAATCTTTGAGTTGAATTTAATGAGCTATAGAATGCTCTGCTTTCAGTAAGTTTACTGTACTTTGACGCCAGAGCTGAGCATTTCTACAAGGACACATTGGTACTGTCATAGTGAATGCAGGCACATTTCTTATGAAACTGTGAAAACAAAGATGTGTCAGCAGGTGCCACAAAGCATTCATGTGAAGACAGTTATGTAACAGTGATTATGTGTAAGAGTTACAGTACCTTGACTTCAAATTCGGTCACATGGGTTGATGTAGGTTTACTATTGGTGTTAAACTTCATATACTAATAGGCTACATCCCTTTGCATTTAAACTATTCAGAATAAGTGAGTACATGAAAGGCCTCAAGATGATGTTTATGATGAATGGATTCATGTCTGTTTTTGTTGTTTGGGGGGGGGGCTTTCCAGATCTTGTACTGACTATGACTAAGGTAATACATTCCTTCTAGTTCTAGTGCATCATGAAACAACTAGTTACGAAGAAATGGCCAACAACAGTAGTTACTATCTTTACCCTATGGGTTTCAGTGTTTGGTTTTGGACAGCCCTTGAAACTCTAGTTGTTTATATATATAGTTGGTTTTGCTTTTTATAAGGATGCCATTGTTTTACCATGTGCTACCGTGCTGACCTGAGGCTACAGGTGTGTCTTTTCTGGTTTTGGATTGACAAGGGAACGGAACAGACGGTGTGTTCATTTCACATTCCTCGCATTTCTCACATTGCCTTGTGACATCATTTCTTACCATTGATAGGCCTTGAGATCCACCACCGAATGGCTTGTGTAAAACTATGGAGCTGTTGTTGTGTTATCCTTGTCTTGTTGCCAACATGCAGTTCTTCAGTTTGCCTTTTGTGGATTAAGTATTAAAAAAATAATTTCTATGGATGCTGCCCATGTAATCCTCTTCAAAGTAACCCTAAACTCTAGTACCCTCCATGCCTGTACTAGTTCTGCAACTGAACCTGATTAAATATTGGATATGTTTATCCTGTCACACAAGATATTAAAAAGTAGACACCGGTGCTTGCTGTTGTTTTTGGCTACCCTTTTTTACGCACAATACGAACTATAGCCTGTACTTAGGGAATTCAGCTGTCTGACCAAACATTTTAAGAATGGCGCCTTATAAAATGTCTGTGTCAATTCCTTCACTGACTGGCTGTCAGTCTTTGCCATGCCTGCCTTTATGTAGCACAGTATGTCAAGGTCACTAGTCAAGGCTTTCTACAGGAGCTGGCTTTGAGGCAGGCAGTCGTCAGGCACTCTGGTAGAGGCCTCTGCTGCCTGCAGACAACCTGTGCTTTTCCAAATGGCACCATATGCCCTAAATAGTGCAATAAATAGTCACTGAGGCCTATCAAAAGCAGCACACTATATAGGGAATAGGGTGTCGTTTGACCGCTGAAAGATTCCTGAAAACTCAGTTAAAACATTGATTCGGTGCAGGCCTTGCTGAAAATCAATATCTTGTTAAAAGATAAGCACAGGGTTAAAATGCATGGCCTGCCACAGGGTGAAATTAGGCCCCTGCTGTAATTAGAAGTGATGCTTGCTGAGAGATTTCCATCAGAACGCCATTTATACCAGGTAGCCACTAGCCTAATCACCAGGGCCTGAATTCATAAAGCTCCACAGAGTTGGAGTGAAGCTCTAGGATCCTCTACCTCTGTCCATGCATCAAACCAAAAGGTGATTGTAGATTGCATACAGAATAGCTGGTATCGTCAGCTAATTTCTACTCTACCCAAGTTCTCCAGTATCTCTAAGAATGAGCGGGTAAGAAATGTAAATTTAGCGCACGTGCTATTGAACATGATTCTACTTTCGAAAGATCCAAATGAATCCGATTCAACAAAGTTTAAAGATAAAAATGTAGTCATTGCTACTCCGTTGTGCTTGCGATATCTGATATGAAGTGTGGATTGTGATCATCAATAATTTATATTTAGCAGTACTTTGGGCTTCTATTGAAATTAGCCCAGGCCTATGTTTTTTGTTCTTTACTCGCAACGCCCACACTATTTCTGCTGCTGCATGATAAGGACTTAATGGTGTTCCCTGAGGATATTTCTGCACTTTAAGTAACTTTCAGTGTTGGCTAAGTAGTAACATGCTGCACAATGCACATGGTCAACAATTTAGGTTTCACAAGCTGAATTATGCATCTATATATGTAGGCCTAATAAACCTAAGATACTAAGGTGCTGTAAGTCTTCTTGGGTTCTTTATTGTTTTCTGTACTTGTTGAATTTCCCAGCTACTACATATCTCTTTCCACTGAAACTAACTAGGGATACAGTGCCTTTGGAAAGTTTTCAGATCCCATAATTTCTCCACATTTTGTTGTTTTATAGACTTTATTTATAAATAGTTATGTTAAAATATTTTCTTGACAATGAAAATTTTAAATCTAATGTACATTATTATTCAGAATCATTGCCATGACACTCCAAATTGAGATGCATCCTGTGTCCTTTGATTGTCCTGCTCTCTAACTTGATTGGTGTCCACCTATGACAAATTCATAGGTGGTAACAGAGTTTCTCCTGCCAGAAGGACAACCATTTTTGCAGCACTTCATCAATGGAGCCTTTTATGGCTCGATGCAAGCTACTGTTGAGTAAAAGGCATAAGACATGTCACCTGCAGGACTGAGAGCATGAGGATTCTCTGGTCTGATGATTCCAAACTATTAGATCGGAATGATGAGCTACATCTGCCGAAAACAAAATACCTATCATTACCTGGCCAATGTCATCTCTAAGGTAAAGCATGGTGTTGGGAGCATCATGCTATGGGGATGCTTTTTAGCGGCAGGGACTGGGACATTGGTCAGGAGAGAAGGATGAATGTTGCAAATTTCAGAGAGGCCCTTGAAGAAAACCTGATCCATAGCACTCATGACCTTAGATTGAGGTGAAAATTCATCTTTCACAACCTATAGAATGCTGGATTGGCTTTGGGACAAGTCTGTAATTGTCCTTGAGTGGCCCTGCTTAGCTCAAACCTGAATCCCATGAACTGATTCATGAAAATCTGAGGGGAGACCTGAAGATCGCAGTTCACTGACGCTCCCCATCCAATCTGGCATAGCTTGAGATGATTTCCAAGGAGGCATGGAAGAAACTGCCCAAATCCAGGTGTGCAGAGCTGGTAGACATACCAGTGGTCACTTCCATAGGCCCTTCTACAAAGTACTGAATAAAGGGTATGATACCTGCATGAGTTATTATTTTTTATTTTATTTCTTTACAATAAATTGGCTTATATTTCTACATTTTTTTCAATTTGTCATTAGGGGCAATCGTGTGTAGATTGACCAGTCGGACAACAAAATTTGTAAAAAGTGAAGGGTCCTGAATACTCCAAAGGTACTGCAGTTAAAATAACACAGTTGTCTGGAGCTTGATATGTATGGGTTGTAGGGCAGAGGTATTCAAATCTGGACCTCAAAGCCAGTTGCACTCCATTTTTGTAATGCAACCCTCTAATCAGACACTTATTTAGACCTAGGACACCAGGTGGGGGCAATTAATGATGACGGAGAACAGAAAACCAGCAGGCTCTGGCCCTCGTAATGTAAGAGTTGAATACCCCTGGTGTAGGGTCTTGTAGTTTTTGCCGGACCGTGTAAGCGGTGCCTCATAGTGACTGAGTGACTGACTGACTAACCCTTGTTAAATAGCGTAGTGGTTAGAGACGCATACTGTCATGCCGGCGACTGGTGTTTGATCCTCGCCACGGACAAAACAAACCATGCATTAATATTTGTTCAGGATAGACAAACACTTCGCTTGGTACAAGCTTCAGTAGCTATGTTGTAGTAAGCCTAAAATAAAACTGTTTACAGTTATATTACAACTATTTCTGGTGGATTTTTGAAGTACGCATCCGTGCATGCTTTTTGGGGTAATATAGATCACAACCCCTTGCGCAGTAATAGAGGAAGGGTTTCCACGATTCTCTCATCTTTTCACTTGACGAAAAAGTCAGTTATCTTCACATAAATTGATAGTTATTGTATCAATGTCATTCATGAATGAAAGAAAAACGAATGTTGTTGTGCCATGAAATGAATTAGCTTTGGCAGTATGAAGTTCATCTTCAGTCCCACTAGCAATTGCTTAATTCTTATGACTATTCCAAGTAGTAAGTAGATACTAGTAGGCCTATTACTGGTTAATAAGCTGTTAAAACGGCCAGTGGCAAAAGCCATACAATACATAGATGCTGTTTGTGGTGGAAGTAAACTTAATAAGAAATGTTAGTCAGTTTAACACAATTCTTAATGCCGTCTAGCTGAATATTCAAACTTGGCGTGATGTTAATGCATGACAAAATGATGTAATGTCGAGACGCAATTTTATGATGAGGTAGTATGTCCCAGTCGGTCCCGATAGTGGCGTACTAGCTTACTATATACAAAACAGTACTTCACCATCATCCGTGAAGAATGTACTTGTAGTATGTAATATGCGATTTGAGATTCAGCCATTGTTTTCGATTTACATAGTAGTTCGCATAGCGTAGTTGTTGGCTATTCAACTGTCATTGTTTTCTAAAGAAATGAACCAGCCATGTTTCGACTAATTGGTGTAACAATGGAGAAGACTAGGCCGAACTAGGCTTGCCTGGTTCCTTTTTTTAAATGCATGAACTCAAGTCTTTTTTTCCGCTGTGAGCATGAAGTCATCTAACTGGATCATATAGGTCTTGATAATGACAGACAAAAGTGGTCTTCCCTGGCATCTTGCAATCTCCCATTTTTCCAATTGCTTGATCCCTACCTCTCACTCAGTCGTATACACACATGCGCACACACACAATGGTGAGAAAGACCCCAGAGTTCTGTCCAACATTAATTTGAGTAAGGCAGCAAAGTTATTTGGTAATTAGCCTTAAAGGGGGGCTCTAAATGTGTCCTCTGCGTCCTGTGGTTCCAGCAGTGTCAGAGGCAAGCTGCATTTTAGCTGCAGTAGCCCAACAGATGCTTCAGGAGAGAGAGAGAAGACGGGGGAATGAGAGAGGAGGAGGAGAGAGTGAGAAAGGAGGGAGGGAATAGAGAAGAGAAGAGACCGAAGAGGGAAGTACTTGCAGTCGTGTTCTGCTGAGAGGAACGGTGGAGTGCAGTTAACAGCAATTGATTGAGTAAATGCGGGACAATCTTTTCTGCTGCCAGCATGCCAAAAAGCAGATACAGGCTGATGAAGTGAAGTTTAGAATTGCTGCCCAGAGGAGAGAGAAAGTGATCGAGAGAAGGAAAAGGAGAGGCAGATTAATAGCGGAGGGAGGCTGAAGAGGGGACTCTGAGAGAAGGAGCAGCAAAGACACGAAGAGCCAGTTCAGGAAGAAATCGGCAGGATGTCGGACTGCAGCAACCAAAAAAAATATATTCCCAAGACCAAGTGATTATCAATGGGATGGCTTTGCAGTACTGCTGATGATGGACAGTGAAATGTAGACTGCTTTGACTCATTGGCTGACGGTGATGGTCCGAGTTCGACCAATTGGGCGCTGACCCTGTCCGTCTCCTTCTCAGATGATGGGGAACAGCTGTGACCGAGGTACAGATTCACTCTGGTGTTTTGTCATTAACAATTCTATATTTGTTGCAAATGAAGTTGATTACTCATGCTTGCATTTCATGTGCGCAGTGCACAGCACCATCGTTTAGAAGCCGTTCCACTTGGTTCAGAAGTTTTAGGAGCGTGGGCTCCTTTTATTGAGGCTCTGTATGAACATGTTGTGTCACATAGGACACATGTCACAGGGAACGAGCGAAGTGCCTCCACGTTGTGCGCTTTGTCAGTGTTCAACGCTGAGAATGCAGAGAGGACATGCGCAACCTTTGATGGGCGCCTGTCTCTCTTTAACCAGAGCAGAGGGCTCAGTCTTATGAATTATGATGCGCGCAGCTTATGAATTATGATGCGCGCAACTGACCAGACTGCATCCACAGGGACACCAGGAGGACAGTGTCTGCGGGAGAACTTGATATAGCACTTTGCAAAGTAGCCTTTTTAATAATGCTGACTCCTGCCTGCCATGTTTCACTCGTGCCACAGTATACAATATGAATGCCTGTCTTTAAGGTCAACCTGAACGTGGTATCCATCAGTTGCTCTAGGCCAAGGGTACCGAAGCATTGTCCTGGAAGCCACTGTTTTAAACGCCCTGGAAGACTGTTTGAATACTCATCTGATCAGTTAGCTCTGTCGGTTGTGTGCATTGCCTTGTTGTGATTGGGTTCAATGTCATGCATTGCCTGGGGGAACTTCAAGAAGAGGGTTAGCTAGCCCTGCTATAGGCTGAAACTTGTCACAGTTTAACATCTGGTAAAACATGCTTTCTTTTACTTCAAATGGTCCTGGCTTCTTTCAAAGCACTGGCTGCATTCCTGTGGCACGGGGCTTATCCTGAAATTGCTTGAAAAGGGGTCTACGTTTGGTTTCCAATCAATCGTAAGTTGGATATCAGCCAAGGCTCTCAACGTCCCTGATACTTTGAGACCTCTGTATTTGGAAGACTTATTTTCTTGCTCTGTGTAACATCAGTAAGGCAGGCAGTGGTCTCGAGTGCAGCTGGAGCAGTAGCTGCACTGGCCGTGTAATTTGAGCTGTGTGTCCCAAACAAGCCCCTATTTCTTCAGTAGTGCCACACTGCGTAGTGAACAGGATGCCATTTGGGACGTAGCCAGTGACTCTGGGGGGCTGAGAAATGAGAGGATCTGTGTCAGTCGGAGGAAGCTCTCCTGCCCTCCTCTAACCTGGTCTGACTGGGCACCGCTCCAGGAGCCTGGCCAAGCTGACACTCCGGTGCCCAGCTTCACTGTGGGGCTTAGCAGCTGGAGTCCCCTGATAATGGCCCTGCTATGCCGCGGTAAACCGAGACCACCCGAGGGACCAACCGACGTAGTCCGAGTCCATCTTCATCCGGACAGCGTTAGCTGGGACCTTACCAGAGAAAGAGACCCGATAGTTTGTCAGAACAGATCTAAAATATCCGGCTTCTAGCCAGAAATGTATACATGTTGTCACGTTTCCCCCCCTCTCTTTCCCCTCATCTTGCCTGTTCACAGAGGGCGTCAAAGCGCAATCTGTGACCTTCCAGCTGAAGCCTCAATGTTAATGTGTTACATACCCTCTCTATGTCGTTCTGAGACTGGTATCTGTTCCTCCATTGCCATTAGCTTAAACTAGTGGCAGTATTTCAGTGCTGTAGCTTGTCTTTTGGGTGGCCACCATGCACACTCTAAGAAGCCTGAGTTCTGAGGTAATTACTTCCTGGAGACAGTCCACCTTTACGTCCTTTACAGCTTGTACTCCCATCACTCTGGAGCCCTCTCCCAAATGTCGCAGCGTCTGTCTTCATATAACTCCACCAGTACAGCTCAGTACACTACAGTCTCACTCTTCTAGTCTGTGCTGTTTAATCAATCTCTCTTTCTCCCTCGCTGTCTGTGTTTCTGTCTTTCTCGGTCTGTCTCTTTCCTTGTTCATCTGTCGCTGTCTGTGTCTCTATCTCTCTCTGTCCCTCTATCTCTCATCCACAGAAGTGTCTGCTGAGAGGTCCCCGAGGAGGCGGAGTATATCAGGCCTGGGGAGTTCAGAAAAGAACCTATCTCTGGATGCACCCAACTCGTCCCCCTTCAAAGTACCGGTGAGGGCTCTTGATTTGATCAGAGAATTAGTTCTTTTTTTTCTTTTACATTTTAGTGATTTAGAAGATGCTCTTATCCAGATTATATAGTGAGTTAATACATTTTCATCCTTTTTGTCCTTGTCCTGGCCACCTGTGGGAATAGAACCCTGAAACCCAGCGTTTTAAGCACCATGCTGTAACAGTTGCGCTACATGGGAAGTGTAAACGAAAAACCTCTGTTTCATCCCTATTCCTCTGAGCCGCACGTTAAACATGTCAAGTCTCCTTTGTAAGCAGTGAGGAAGTCCATTACATTTTCTGTTGCTTTTTACATGGTTTCATTCCGTACTTTTTATTCCATTGACACCCAGAAGTTCCCTAGTTAAAGCGTATGGCCAACAGCAAATCCAACCTTGCCTGCTCTCAGTTACGGTTATTTCAGTTGTTAAAATGCCCCAGAGGCCTTTTGAAGGCCACGGGTCTTCAGCTGCCCATTCACTGTGTAAAACCCTGCACTGTAAATGTGTTCTTCCTATCCTGCACGAATGATGACTCCCTGGTTGGGTCCTGTTTGGCCTCTCATTCCCTATACATTGCGCTAGTTTCGCCCAGAGCCCCATGGACCATTTGGAATGAAGCCCCCTCCCCAGCCCCACCCAGTTAGCATTGATTGGAGCTGTCACGCACCAGGGGCTTCAACCTTGTTACAGCACCATGTCTGTGTCAAAGCCACGTTCTCATTCATGCCATTTTTGGTCTCCTACTCAGAGTGAAGCGGCACTTATTCAGCTGGGCTCAGGAGGCCGGTGACATATGTTAAACCGTAGAGATGTGATGTGCCGGACCTCTGTGGTTTTATCAAGATAAATCTCACCATTCTATATACTGGCTTCTCTTCAAGCCGCTCTTCGTCTGCATTCTTTTAATTCTCAGAGGCTCACTAGATGTCTAGAACCAACTCGGCGCAGGTTGCTGTGAAGTAAATATGTAAGAGCGTTTGGATGTGGTTTGTGTATCTTGGAACACTTGTGCTTGCTAATCAGGGCCTACGTGGGAGTGTGCCTCAGAGGACTGCGAAAAACGCAGAGACACGCTTTTCATGATATTTATAACCAAAAGAATTGGGCCACGCATCTTTGAAATTCGTATATATTTGGCACCGTATAGTGCTTTTTGTTTTGGGTTCAGAACTTTTTGTTACAAATAGATGAAGAGAAGCGTCTCGCTTTGAAGAAAAACGTCTGCTTGAAAAAAAAAAGATGTCTCAGCTGGCTTTTGTTTGTCTGTGATATGTTGCACTGATGGTTTTTGATTCACCGAAGGGTCTGGCATACTTCTGCCAGTGGCTGCTTCATCAGAGAAATGAGTCATTCCTGTCAGATTCTCTAGCCAAGCTCTTTTACATGAACATTAATATGCCAACATTGTCCTGGCCGTGTTAAGTAGGTGTGGTTCAGCGTGTGTCCCAGAGCGGGAGTGACAATCGGATCAGGTCCATATCATCCTGTTCATTAAGATGGAAAAGGCCCACGCTGATCCCAGATCGGCCCTTTAAAATGATCTGACACCTTGTGAATACGCGCCCGGCTACCCGGCACTCACAATGTACTGGCTACTATCTGATGGTAAGTGAAACAACCTGTGGTTGTCAGAGTGAAGGCTGTTGTCCGCTTGTGCTGACACGACAGGCTTTCTAACTGCAAAGCACCCATGGGAGCAGAGCACAGAGATGGTTATGCTCCTGTTGTTGTCTCTGACTGAAAACGAGCCGTCTGAGACTCACCTCCTCCACACCGCCAAGGTGAATGAGAAGGACGGAAAGCTGACGACAAGTCCCTGTGCCGACCCTCTCGGCGGATGTGCAGGGATACCTCGCCCTCGAGAGAAGGAATACCTTCCCTCTTTCTCTCTCCTCTGTCGTTCTCTCTCGACATCTTTCTCTTTCTCCCACTCCCATTCTCTCACTCTTTTTCTCTTTCTCTCCACACCTCGCTCCATCACTTCCTGTTTTTCTCCATCTTAATCTCTTTCTCAATTAAATTCAAATGACTTTTATTGGCATGAAGTAACAATGTCCATATTTCCAAAGCATATCAGAGATTCATTCATAACAGAATGTCATTAAAGCAGCAGCAATAATTAGAAGAATAGCTAAGAGAAATAACACAAACATGTAATTATAATAATAATAACTCTATATTACAATGGCATAATTCTCAGAGGCTCACGCCATGGCTTTTGGTCAGTCAGATTGCGTCATTTTGTGGCAGGCTCCAACATGGTGTGCTGCCAATAGACAGCTGTATGTCTGTACAGCTGTATATATTCTCACTCTATATCTTTCACTCTCCACCTCCAATCTCTCTCCTTCACTCTCCATCTTTATATCTCTGTCAATGTATCTCTATCTCCCCCTCTAATCTAATAAAGTCATGTACAGTATGTCGCTGTGAGTCATTTTACAGAGCACATTTCTCGCCTAATATAGTGGGGTACACGTCACAGTGTTTGTTGCACATTTACTAATAAGTAACACGGCTTCCCTGTGCAGACCTGACGGTAACTGTAAGCGGTCAGTGTTGCATTGCCATGTCCTCTTATCAATATTTATCAATATCTGGGCTATTGCAAGCATTATACACTAGGTGGAGTACAATACATTATATTTTCAGTTGCCTCTTTCTCATTATCTTTGAAATCACATCTTTGAATATAAAAGAGATTAGGGGTTGCGCAATCCTGGGTTTTCAGGTAAATTGACGCATTCTCAACTGCCATGCTCAGAGACTGCTTTGTTTTTTGTTTTTTTTTAAATCTTGTCGGCTTGTGGATTCAGTCCAACTTTTGGTTACTGGTCAGTTGCTCAAACCCATAGGCTATATACCACCCAGAAGGTTTGAAGGTCCCTTTTTAAGCTCTTGTCTCTGTTCAGACCCAAGCCCCATACTGGTTTCACTGTGTTTCCTCTTTCTGAGTACAACACAGTATTCACTAAACCACAGGATCCTTCTGTGAGATGACTTAGCAAAATGCCAACAGCCTTTTCATTTTTTCAGTTTCCTGTGTGTCACTAGAGCGTAGAAATGGAATTCCCTCCATGACTTGGACATTGTGACCACTCAGTGGTAGTTCTTATGATATCACCGTTTTACATTACAAAACAGTGATCACAGGAAAATGAGTGTTGTTACAAGTTATTTGGTTTCTACATGAGCCACACATTACGCAATGTTTGTTTGAAGTTTTCTAGAATTCAGGTTGAGGTTGTGAGCAACGTATTGGCACCTCTCCCAATGCAAACCCAGACTAGTTATTACAGCTGCTATTTCCTCTGGTGAGACATAGTCAGTAGTAGTGAGAAATGTTTGTCTCGGAGTGTGGACCACCTCAATGTCAACTGTCCTGTCCTATCTTTCAGGGTTTTTTCAGCAAACGTCTGAAGGGATCCATAAAGCGGACAAAGAGTCAGACAAAACTGGACCGCAACACCAGCTTCAGACTTCCCTCTCTGAGACCTTCAGAAAATGACAGGTATTTACTCTTCTTCCTTATTTGAAAATAGTGCGATGCCAAAACACCTTACAGGGCAGTAATCCAGATTCCCAATATACCCTTCAAGGATTCAATACAAACTCATTAGTTGTAGATTTAGCTACAGATAATACTTGTGGTTCAAATTTTTCACATTGTAAAATAATGTACTTTTGCCTTTCTTCATGTGGTTAATTGAGAAATGTCCTCTCGAGGGGTGTGTGTCTGTGTGTCTGTCTGTGGGGGGGTGTAATGGCGGAAGGACAAAGTAATGATAAGCTTTTCTTATCATTACTTTTCTTATCTTATTAAGCTTTCCTTCAGTGCCATTTGAATTGTTTATGGCGGTGTTTCACGTCTAAGTAAAACAAGGTGCTGGTTTCTACGGCCCCTGTACAGCCGTTCAAGAAGACACCCACTTCTTACATTATGTTCCCTCCATTGTCAGTCCTGAGTGTTGCGATGATGAATCGGGCTTTGGTTCCAGCAGTAAGCCCGTGAGATAATGGCACTACTGTAAGCCCGGCTGCTTTCCCCCGTCCCTCGCGTGCAGTCCGGATAATAGGAGAATTAGGCGTTGTTGTATACATGCATGTGTGACCAAGATGTAGACAACTGTAAGCCTTTGTTGGAATTCTCCCTCCCTCCTTCTTTGGTCTGAACAGTGGCTGGCTAATGTTGATCTGGTTGGGGCTCGCAACGCTCCAGTGAGTTTGATGAACAGTGTTAGTCAGAAGAGGGTTTTTATTGGCCGGGGGGGGAGGGGTCAGGGGCCGCCGTTAGTGAGCCGCAGCCCCCCCCCCCACCTCGACCGTGCTGTGCTCTTTCTCCACTTCCCAGCCGAACGCCAATTCCAACCCGGATGGTATGCGGCTCCATGCGCCGGGCAAAATATGCAGCGTCAGACCCATTAGACCAATAGGCACTCACTCTCTGACAGGACTGTGCGGGTCGGAGTTTCCGAGAGATGACCTCACATTAGCCTATCCGACTCTACTGCCGCTATTAGCTACGGGGCGCATAGCGTGGTCGGCTTTCCCCGTGACGAGGCGACATCTGTCACCGAGTGGCGGGCTGTGCGAACCCACGTGGGCCACTCCTGCCTCCCCCCGTGAGCCAACAGAGTAGTTAAAGTGGACTTCAGAGGCATTACGGCCAGCGGGAGGGAGGGATAATGGTCGATACAAGTTTGGCCCAGGCCGTCGACCTGCCGCCTCTCTGCCGTCGCCAGTCAACTCACTGCCAGTAGCTAAGGAGCCTCACACGGCATCCGCACGTCCGCCATGGCGACCAGCACCACTTCGTCAATCCTTAGGAGGGCAAAGAACGCCCACCTGCCCAAGTCACTGCGCTTCAGGTAAGGCTGCATTGTCCACGCAGAATCTCGTCCCATCTCTACGGGCTGCACCTCTCTGCCTCATTAATCAATTACAAACTTACAAACTTTTTTTTAATCCCGTGTAAACTGGACGAATTATTGAAATGACAAACTGTCTCGTCAGGCCATTTGTGCCTGGAAGTACTAGCTAGTTCAGAGTCATATAGCAGGGAGCTGAAGAACAGGGGGTGGTGTTGTCAAGGCAGACTACGTTCCTCTCCTTTCTCCCAAGCAGACAGGTATCAGGTTTCTGTCCTAATGCAGTGGACTTAGTAACGGCTGCCGTTCAGACCGGCAATCTGATTAGCCATCAAAAGACTTGAAGGATAAGGGCAGCAGCTCGTTTTAAACAGATCAGAGTCCCTGAGAGGGCGTACAGGGCGTCCATTTACTCAAGTGTTTTCTCTTTGACTTCTGACTTACACCACAAGTGCTCCGGCGTGGATTTCAGCATGGCGACTATTTGTCTATTTACTGATATGCAGTTTCCCCACCACAACGCCTCTCTCCGTCCGGCGCTCGTCCGCATGCCAACCAGGCGCTCACCTGCCCCAGACTGGCTTTGACTCACAAATCAGATGTAAATAACAACCCGGGTTAGGAGTCACATCAGTGGCATTGTGCTGCGCAACCGTGCCATCCGTGGACGGCAGATCTGTGTCCGCCCAAACTCTTAATCTGGCTTTACATAATTCATCCTGCGCGGCCGAGCCACGTCGATGGCGGCCGATGCCAAGAGATTACGGAAGCACATTATGCCCTCAGCAGCACCCAGAAGAACAATGGATGGATGTGTGCCAGTGGATAGTGATTGTTGACTGTAACCTGAGTCTACCACTCATATTACGGGTTCCAACAGTAGGCTTTAGCTTTACTGGGATCCACTTCATAAGCTTCTGCTCTTTAAAATCACAGTTTAAAGGCTGCATGAGGGATCACTTTGTTGTGACGATGTACAAGCAAGCTCCTTAAGGAGAATATGACCCTTCCCGTATTTGAGGGGAACTCGAGTGAGTCTGCGTTGTGAAACATGCTAATGGCGTGACTCTGAGATGGCATACTAGTCCCTGCATAGTGTGAACCACTTTTGACTAAATCCCTATGGGAAATAGAATATTAGAGGGCCATCTGGAAGTGCCTGCAACGTTGTTCAATATTATCATGATATGTATGTGCTGACACTATGCAATTCACACAATATTATATGTATTGTGATGCAGTACTGTGATTTTATTGCGATTTCATGTTCCAGTCATATTGCTCACTGTACATTATGTCTGGTACAGAGGGACAAGAGAGAGTCAAGGGAAAACGAGTTTTAAAAAGTTCCAGTTTCTGGCTCCCAGTTAAAAAACGGGCTATGAAGAAAATTAGGGGCATTTTGTGCAGGTACAGACCACCATAGCAAAATAATATAGCAATATTGTCAATATGATACAATACATGATGATGGAAACATATTGACAGTGGTATATCACGATATGTAACTACCAACAAACCAAATAATTCCCCGGTACTTTAGGCAGGTTGGATTTTCTAGATGTGTTTTGGTCCGGTGCTCAAACTCAGACCAAAAATTTTAACTAATTCCGTTGTGGCCTATAGCAACAGACAAGCAGTTTGTTTTCCCAGCATGATATCAGAATAACGACACATTAATTCTCTATTTGTCTCAAAGATAAACATATTCAGTGAAGCCTATGGGCTCTTAGAATGGCTGCAAATGGGTGACCATTCATCATCAGAGGAATCAGCCTATCAGAGGAATCTTAATCGTTTTTATTTTCTAAGTGTTCTTAAAATAATGGCTAAGATTTCTCTCTTGTCAGACCATCTCCCAGACAAAAATCTATTGTTATTACACTACACATTTAAATTTTATTACTATAATGCCTCCAAACTACTTCCTCCTAAAATAGCTATCTGTCCTCTAACTCATAAACACACCATTGATTATCTGGAATGTCTTACTGTAATCTCTTAACTCAGCCAGCCACTTGTGGGTGCCCTGTTATTTGGAATAAACAGCTTAAACTGCTTTTGATTAATCTCTAGTTTTAACGACAGCTGCTGATTATGTAGCTGTCTTCTAAAGGATGAATGATTACCACCCACTGAAAGTGACAACAGATCACAATCTAATTCCGACAGTCTGTCCATGGTAACAATCTAGCAATTCAATATTGCTGTTATGTTTGCTTTGCCAACAAATACATTTCTGAGATATTTTAGTCAACCTAGCAAAACAAACGTCTATGTATATCAGAAATGTAAAGGGGATAGTTTCGTTTTTTAAGTTGGTCCCTTAGGAATGTCTCCAAACAAGATGGTATTTTTCCCTAAAGTGAATTAAATGTCTGGTTATTGTAGTGTTACGTTACCTGTTATACATTTTTATGTTGTTCATTTTCAATGAACCTGCATTACTTGGCTCCACATTCAGTTGATGGTTGTATCTTTTCACTAATGTTCCTCATCCCTACCATGTGGCTCTTATGTAACGCTCTATTTTAGAATTACGTCTTTTTTTCTTCAATTATCACGGCGCGTTGCACTTTAAACATTCATGTGAATGGTTCGCTGGTCAGAAAAGCCTGCAGTCCCTTTGCCAGACAACACCTTCAGGCTGTGATTGTCGTAACCTTCCACTCCCCTCCCTGGGCTTTTTATGTTGCACTCGGATGGAAAGCCTGGGCCGTTTGTTCGAAGGCGTTTGTGAGCACAGCAGCGCATCCTCCCTATGTCCCTCATCCCCTGTTGCTGCTCCTGAGAGCCACGTCTCCTTTGCAGGGGCGTCCCCATGGAAACTGACCCGAGGGGCCGGCAGAATGGCCAGCCCCGGTCCTTGTTTTCCACCTGTGAATCGGCAGCAGCAAGCGTTAGAGGAGGGCATTGAAGCTGATTGTCTTTCTTCACGTTACCTGTGGGTAGTGAAGATTTGTGACTGTATGGTAGAGGTTGGTAGCGGAGATGCATCGGAGCTGACAAGACAACTGGGATGAGATGCAGTTAGAGAGATGCTCTGGGGATACTCCTTCAGTTGGCTGTTCAGTTGTTTTTCGTAGGTATTTCTGGATTCTTTTAGTGACTGGCCCACAACTCTAACCACAAGGCTAATTGCGTCCCTGTTTGTCTGGCATTTTGGGTACACATTTACAATGGAGTGTATTGATATTTCAGGATCCACTGACTTCCTGTGTTGGCCTATTCAGTGGCCCTGATCTGTACCGCAGTAAATCCAACTTGAACAGAAGTCATTCGAGTGCAGTGTTGTGAGAAGTCACACTGTAAACGGTAACCAACTGCTGTGTTTCTGTCTTCCAGATCCCGAGGGCTGCCTAAGTTGAAGGAGTCGTGTTCACACGAGTCCCTGCTCAGCCCGGGCAGCGCGGTTGAAGCACTGGATCTGGGAATGGAGGAGGATGTGTACGTCAAGCCTCTCCACAGTAGCATATTGGGACAGGAGTTCTGCTTCGAGGTAAAATCCTGTCTTGTTCTGTACACAGTAGCATATTGGGTCAGGAGTTCTGCTTCGAGGTAACGCTCCTGTCTTGTTCTATAGACAGTAGGGGTGTCGCGATATACCGGTATTGATGATAACTGTGATATTTAAAAAATGAAATATTGATAATAATACACATATGATAATATTGTATTCACTAGATGAAACTGAAGTTGTATTTTTTCTAAAAACCCCTCGGTTTTTCAATACCTTATTCATGTTAGCTATAGACAAACGATGTATGTGCTTAAACAACGAGACTGGACCTATGCACTGGCGTTGAAATCAACTCGTTAGCCCCACTAGAACCCCCAGGAGGGATCCGCAAAGGTGCGCCGTTTTTATAGCCTATTTACATGGAAAAAAGGACGTTGTATTTTTCCAAAAACTCCTCTTGGTTTTTCCATAGCTTATTCATGGACAAACGATGCATATGCTTAAACTACGAGTCTAGACCTATACACTAGTGTTTTAATTAACACCTTTTCGTAGCCTATTCACTAGGCGAAAATGTTTTGTATTTTTCCAAAAACTCCTCTGTGTTGGGCCTTGTGGATCTTTTGTTAATCAGTTCATTTGGTTGCCTTTTCACTATCCATTAAGTGTAATTGCTCATTTTGTACGCTTTTATTTTTTTATTTGTGCAGTTATGGTTACAGACTCTCTCCACCTCCATACACTCGAATTTTGAGTGTAATTCATTTGCCAAAAAAGAGAAAACATTAAACATTAAAGTTGATGAATTTGACTGATAGCATTTTTTTTTCTTCAAATTTTCTATAGATACTGCGATAATATCGTTATCTTGAATTCTTTTGGCCACGATAATCGTGTATTGAAAAATGTGACAGCCCTAATACACAGTAGCGTATTGGGTCAGGAATTCTGCTTTGAGGTAGCACTCCCGTCACGTTCTATTTTGAACTGTTAATTTATTCAAAGCCATTTTAAATGTCAAGTAATAGACAATCAACCCACCAATGCTGCATAATGAAAAAAAACACTGAAGAATCGCAATTTACTGTATTACATCATTAAATTTTTTGGCTACTGTTGTTTATGCTTACAGAATAATAATACTTGCTATCGAAGGCTCACGGTCATTGGTAAAGGAAATTTATTGTCGGATGTGTCTCCATTAAGAAAGCAGCCACCTGCTTCCCTGAGAAGGCAGCATTATTTCAGATTGGGACACAAGCCATAAACTGATAAGTGATGTCACACATTAAAAGGCCTTTAGCTATGCTTCTCATGCTTGGCTCCTTGTCCTCTGCAGGTCACCTACTCAGGAGGCAGTAAGTGTTTCAGCTGCTCTTCCGCCTCTGAGAGAGACAAATGGATGGAGAACCTGAAGAGGACGGTCCAACCCAACAAGGTGAGGCCTACTGATGTAACGCGGTCTGAAGTGTTTCAGCGCTACCAACTCCTCGTCTAGTTAACTGAGTGACAAGGAGCTGGCACGGCGGCACAAACAGACTGGCACCCAAGCTAGAGTATGCTCTCTCGGTTTAGTTAATTCTGGACTATGCTTGCGCGACCTTTTCTTTCACTTCTTGTCGACTTCAATGGAATCTTCCCATCAATATCAGTTTAGTTATAACTGCTTTATAATCCCCCCCTCCTTTAGAATCAATACTAATTTGATGTCTTCCCAGGACAACTGTCGACGAGCGGAGAACGTCCTCCGCCTGTGGATCATCGAGGCCAAGGACCTGCCCCCTAAGAAGAAGTACTTCTGCGAACTGTGCCTGGACGACGTCCTGTACGCCCGCACCACCAGCAAGACCCGGGCCGACTGCCTCTTCTGGGGGGAGCACTTTGAGTTCTACAGCCTGCCGCCGGTGCGCAGCATCACCGTGCACATCTACAAGGACGTGGACAAGAAGAAGAAGAAGGACAAGAACAATTACGTGGGCCTGGTCAACATCCCCGTCGGAGGGGTGACGGGGAGGCAGTTTGTGGAGAAGTGGTACCCTGTCAGCACCCCCACCCCCAACAAAGGGAAGGGAGGCGGACCCTCCATCCGGATCAAGTCCCGCTTTCAGACCACCTCCATCCTGCCCATGGAGCAGTACAAGGAGTTTGCTGAGTTCATCACGAACAACTACACCATGCTGTGCTCTGTCCTGGAGCCGGTGATCAGCGTGAAGAACAAGGAGGAGATGGCCTGTGCCCTCGTACACATCCTTCAGAGTACCGGCCGGGCTAAGGTAACGGATTTATTCTAGAAAGGCTCTGCCTGGGAAAGCACACTGTTGAACGGGTAGGAAGTAAGGGTGGAAGGCGCTGCTCAGAAATGTTTGGTGAACTTGGTAGAAGGGAGAGTCTTTGGCAAAGGGGCCGATGTTAATCAGTAATCAGATCCCTCTCAATTGTATTGATCTTCCTGCTGATGTTGATTCCTGAGGAATGAAACACACTAATGCCTTATGACCTTAGTTTAACAGTTGTACCTGATCTTTACATAAAATAACAGCTTTTAAAAGTGTTAATTTTTTTAATATTATGCATGGTCAGTCTTTGCAAATTACAGCACTGTCTTTGAATTTCAGAGTGGTTAAATTTGACCAGCCCCTATTCCTCAGCTTTTTTCACAAACAGGGGCGGGGAGTTACTTTTTTTAATCTGCTGAATCTTGCTTTACGGTTCCGAATGCTCCTGTAACTCAGTAAATCAAAGTTTTCTGTTCCTCCAACTCCCTAGGACTTTCTGACAGACCTGGTGATGTCCGAGGTGGACCGGTGTGCCGACCACGACGTCCTGATCTTCAGGGAGAACACACTAGCCACCAAGGCCATCGAGGAGTACCTGAAACTGGTGGGACAGAAATACCTGCATGATGCACTAGGTAAGATGACAAGGATTTCCATAGAACTGTTAGTGGCTCTTTTTCTAATAATATTAAAATATTATCCTATTTAGGTTAGCTTACTTGTTGGACTGTTATCTATTGAACTAACTATCAGCTTACGTGAATGTGATATAATGTTCAAATTCGTTCAAAGCTCCCAGGTATGACAGTTGAATTGGCAGTTTTTTCAAACATTCATTTGATTTGACTTTTTCAAACCGTTCTGTGGGTTTTTGCGTGTGACATGTTGCTGTACTCTAACCCAGCCTGCATTCTCTCCTGTCTGGCTGTGTGCAGGGGAGTTCATTAAAGCACTGTACGAGTCAGATGAGAACTGCGAGGTGGACCCGGGGAAGTGCTCTAGCAGTGAGCTCCCTGAGCACCAGAGCAACCTGAAGATGTGCTGCGAGCTGGCCTTCTGCAAGATCATCAACTCCTACTGGTGAGATAAGCCCCTCAAGCACTCTGAAGCCTAAAGCCACATTAGCCTTCTTCCTAAGGCCAATCCTCCAGAGTCACAAAACCAAAGAGCTTTGACTTGCCTCCACTTATGCCAAGTCCCTGATTAATGTGTGGTAAATGGATAACTGTATTTGAATATCTGCAAGTCAAGCACTGCTGAATTAAATATTTGATGGACATAGGCTTGCACTTCTGAAAGAGATTTTCATGGAGTTAAGTGGGATGCATATCACGGTTGTCCAAAATCAAAATCCATTTCATTTGTTTTTGGACCTATCAATGCTCTCTGGCTGTCTAGTTTTGCTCATTTTAAAATAATAAGAATAAATATAACTCAAACCACCCACATTATATCGGAACCAGGGGCCGTACTTTTAAGTCTTAATGAATATAGTGTATGCTGCCCCCTGGTGGCTTGGTGTCAGACTGTCTGCCTGTCTGTG
>JACXGI010002866.1:0-41761 GCA_016801175.1 Esox masquinongy
CCGAGTCCACATGCAGGTGGGGAACAGGAAGCAGCACGTGAGGCTGGGGAAGCACCTGTCTGACCCCCTGACCATCAGCACCGGCTCCCCTCAGGTCTGTGTCCTGTCTTCCCTACTCTTTTCCCTGTACACCACCAGCTGCACCTCCAGTCACCACTCACCACCAAGCTCCTAAAGTTTGGAGATGACACCACCCTCACCGGACTTAATTCTGATGGAGACATGTTCGCCTACATGTGGGAGATTGACCATCTGGTGTCCTGGTGCAGTCAGAACAATTTGGAGCTCAATGCCGTAAAGACAGAGGAGATGACAGTGGACTTCAGGAGAAACCCAGTTGCCCCCCATCATCCTGGGTGGCTCCCCAGTCAACACAGTGGAGTCCTTTCACTTTCTGGGCACCACCATCGCCCAGGACCTCAAGTGGGAGCTGAACATCACCTTTCTTACAAAGAAATCACAGCAGAGGATGTACTTCCTGCTGCAGCTGAAAAAGTTCAACTTGCCAATGACTGTGATGGTGCATGTCTACACTGCCATAATAGAGTCCATCCTGACCTTCTCCATCACCGTCTGGTATAATGCAGCCACTGCCAAAAGAAAGGGCAGGCTGCAGCGTGTCATCTGCTCTGCAGAGAGGGTGATTGGCTACAATCTGCTGTCTCTACAAGACCTACACACCTCCAGGACGTGGAGGCGAGTGGCAATGACTGGGCCTGGTCCCTCTCACCATGGAAATGGACTATTCAGAACCCTCCCCTCTGGCAGAAGGCTGAGGTCTATCAGGGCCAAAACCTCCTGCCACAAGAACATTTTCTTTCCTACAGCAGTAGGCCTCACGAACATGCCCCCGGAACCAAACTGACTATAGCCCACTCCCCACACACACACCCACAACCCTCAACTGGACAAATCTATAACCCCTCCCCACACACACACCCACAACCCTCAACTGGACAAATCTATAACCCCTCCCTACATACACACACAATGATCAACTGGACAAAATTCTGCACCTTACATATTTTTTTTAGTATTTTTTCATAATTTATTAATGCACAGTCTACTATTCTTATGCTCAGTCCACTGTTCTTATTTGTTTTTACTTTGCTTATTCCTGTTGTATAAATTGTTGCACGAATGGCCAGAAAAAAGTCCTTGTTTATTGTGAAACTTACTTGGCAATAAAACTCTTTCTGATTCTGATTTTACAGTAAACTTACATTTTTCGTCAACAATTCTGCAAATATAAATCTGCGAACAAAATATGTGCAGTGTAATGTTTTGAAAGAATAGAATCATTAAAACTCGGACCAGTCCTGGAGTTTTGAGAATTCACCACATAATTGTGAAAATAGTTCAAAAGTGAGAAAAATCCTGTAACACCCAGTAGGGCCCATGTCAATTCTGCTGGTATTCTTCTTTCCCTGATAAATGGAAGAGCAAGGATGGGAAATGGATGGGAAATCACTGGATGGGAAATCACTGGTGCCTGGATATCTGTCCGGTTCTTTGCCCTGGACACTACACTACAACAGTTAGCACTGTCATGATAATGCTGTTAAATGAGGCAGCTGTGTGTGTATTTGTGTGTGTGTGTGTGTGTGTGTGTGTGTGTGTGTTACATAAATTACTCATTTGCATTCATGCTTAAACTGCTTGGACAGTTTTTTGGCAACACGTGTAGGCCTGTGTGTGTGCGCGTATGTGCGCGCAGTTGTGCTGGTCTGTGCCTGTGTTGGTTCTTATATTATTCTACTCCTATCATGTAGAAATTGCCTGGACAGTCATTTGGCTCATGCCTGAAATCCATTTTTAATCTTGGGTAAAGGGGGCATGAGTGGAGGGCCTCAGGACAGTAGCAAAATCAATTGCCTAGAAATGACATCTGCCAGGATCTGCCTTCGGAGCGCTCCTAGGTACCATAAATGAAATCACAAGTCCTAATTGTGTGCTGATTTATTCACTTGTCTGAGTGCATGGTGGCAGGACAAGCTGCCCCTGAGCCCTTTTTGACTGGTCATACATAACACATTTATTTACCCTCTCCCCTATTCACGGAACCACTCGGGATATCCTCCCCCTCCACGCCACATGTTATTAATTCAGAAGTTTTGTGGCAGAATGTAAAATGAAATAGCTGCAGAGACAACTGTCACTTGCTTCAAGTAAGATAAATATGTCAGCGTCCACAGTGGTTAGGGGTGCATTTGCGTGTTTCACCGACATCGAACAGAAAGAGACAGATTTGTTTTATTATTGTGTTTCTGTTAGGGTTTCTCTTTTTCTCGCTGATTGAGTGTCACAAGAGAGGCTGCCAGGTTTGTGGTGTGATGTGGAGACCGGAATGGAGATTGCATGCGAACACCCAACCCTCAGCTTTAAGCGGGAGGCTTTGAAAGTGAGACAGTTTCCACTGTATAGTACTCTTCCCTCAGATCCTCAATGAGAAGCCACCGATTGGCCACAGTAATACTTTCACAGCCGGACTAGAAGGGTGACAGCCTACTGAAACTTTAACCCAGTGCACCTCTAAATAAAACATAAAACAATACCTACTACAGTGGCTCTGAGCCAGAAAACATACAAAATTGATAAGGCTCGACGGGTCACACCAGGAAATATATCGAAGCCTTGAGTTCATCCCTCTCCGACCCTGGCGACAGTCGTGGGGGTATACACATGACTGAAGGGGATGGAAGACATTTCACAAGATAAAGAGACAGGGAAAGAGGGGAGAGAGCTAGCGAGTGTGAGAAAAGAAAGAAACAGAGAAAACGAAAGAAACAGCAAGAGGGATTTGTGTATCATGAACAAGAAACAGAGAAGAGGGATTTAAAAAGATAGACGGTGTAAGGAACTTAGAGAATTGCACAACTGGAGACAAAGGGGAGTGTGTGTTCTTTGTGCATGTGTGTGCACGATTGTTTGTATGGGTTTGTGTGCACGTGTGTGTGGGTGTGTGTGTGTGTGCAAGCATGTTGTACGTGTGCGAGAGGGAGAGAGTTAGAGACTCATTTCAGTGGATGGAGCAGCTCTGCGTTTTCCACCTCATTAGGAATCCGTTTCCTGTCCTAGACCATTTGATAGCAGCATTAATCTAGTGATACACTGGGCTTATTCTCCCTATTTATGGTTATTTCATGAAGATTATTCCAGTCAACCATACCAAAGCATGCCTTTTCTGGCTATTGTGTGTTCCAAAACCTGCAGCATACCTTCTGTTAAGCACACTGGCATTCAGTCGATTAAATAGCAGTGTTTTCACAACCCAAGACAGTAAGAATTATGAATGAATGCAAGTTAGACAAACACTACCTGGAGTCTGTATGTTTTTCCTGTGCACTTCAGTAAGAGGGCTATGTCAGGCCAGTGCGTTTTCTTCTTAGGTTGGATAATCCTCAGAGAACCATCAAGCTCTTTACAGTGCAAGACAAAACTCACATTATAAAACTCCACAAGGACTGTGTCGCTAAGCTTTTAAGCAAGGGATCCAAAAGCAGCACTGAACAGTTTGACAGATTGCTGTCCTCTACATCTTACTTTTTATTGGCACAGTGTGATAAGGCAGAGTCACTATAATTTCAAAATAGCTCGCCATTCATTGGATCCTTTTGGCAATTACAGACACAACAGTATGTCAAATTGTTTTAGACCTTCTCTCTTACAATCTATGTGGTATTTTAAAATGGGTTGTTTTCGTGGCCTCGGGAATATTCAGTGAGGCCTGGGTAGATATTGTGGTCATGTTTTATCCAGCGTAGTCACAAAAGGCCAAGGGAGGACACAATTCACAACCAGTGGACTTATTCAGGAGGCTAAGGACTGGTTTCTACTAAGCCCTAAATTCTGGATATCTCCCAAGATTATATGGAATTATATTAAGTTAGTCATACCTGGGATCATTTAGCCAATAGATTTAGAGTTTTAGGGCAACTGTCATTATTCTAAACGTTGTTACAATTTATTTTAAACAGTGACGTAACCTTATACTGCTACGACCCATTGAAAGTACACACCTATTGAAAACACATTTTATATGGAAAAACAGATGTTAAAAATTTGGGGTGTGTGTTTGAAAAGTTCTTTCCATATCTGATAGATAAAATCTTAACCAGTGTTTGATCTTGCACCCATTGCCATGTATTCCATTTAATGGAATTTCTATGGCTCAGCGCCGGGTTGCCATAAGGTTAGTTTAGAATGTGTGAAATAGAAAACAGTAATATATATTACTGGGAAAAAATACATATAATTGGAAGGCTTAATGTTAGCACTTTGCATAGAGTAGCGAATAGGGCTGTCAAATTCATATTCAATATTTAAATTATATTCAAATACAAGACAAAATATCTATTCGAACGCAAAGGGCAATATTTGGATACCAAGAGATAATCTATGTCTGACGGTGACATTTCTTTTGCACTTGTCCTAAAAAAACCCATCCTGTTATTGCTCTCTTTCAGTAACCATAAAACAACATAAAACATTCAAGAATTCACCCTGCACAGATGTAAAGGTTCGTTATTGTATTTGAAGCATCTAATAAACCAAGAACAATTCAAGTTGATGCAGTTGTTACCTTATTATGATTACCCATAGCCAGGGACGTCACTAGAAAATCATGGATTGGGGGCTAAGCCTCGTTTTGGGGGGTCTGGGCATACTCCTCAAAACATCTTTTCATCATGTATTTTGTAACAACGGGTGTAAAATCTATCAAAATAAGGTTATTTTTGGTCAAGGTTGGCTAAAAGTGTTCCTATCTCATAGTTTGTGTTAGACACTGATCTAATATGTCTTAAATACTATCTAAATAAAGTAATTAAAGTCCACTCTGTCTTCATCCATCCAACACCAACAAAAGTAACAAAAATGGCTGTACTATGTAGCCAAAACACTTTTGTCAACTATAGATAATAGTAAATGTACATCTACATACAGTTTATTCTGTTTCTAAGTGAGATTTCTCTGAATCATTCTGAATCATTTCAAAAACAGATTTAGTCATTAGCCCTATCATCTTGGAATAAAGTCATGAAAAAATGCATCATAATTAAAAAAAGAAACATTTAACAACCGGATCTCCCTTCCTCTGAACAGAATATGTTGCAATATGTTAACTTCAAACCCAAACAAACATGAATCTGTGAAACACACACAGTTTTGCAACTCTGTTCCTGATGATTATTAGTGACATACAAATGTAAGCAAGCATGTCATTAATGGGAAATTAATATTTTCAGTACTTGTCGCAAAAAGAATAAAATGCCCTATTATCGGCCACCATCCCCAATTATTGGCCACCTTACTATTTTGTTGAATTCAACTGTAGGTCATAACAGAATGGCACAAGCATAAAACAAAACATGGCAACAAAGAAAAAAATGAACTGACCCCTGTTCAAAAGTCTGCCTACCCTTAGTTCTTAACACTATGTATTGCCCCCTTCAGCATTAATGACAGCGTGCAGTCTTTTGTAATAGTTGTCTATGAGGCCCAGAATTCTTGCAAGTGGTATAGCTGCCCATTCATCTTGGCAAAATGCCTCCAGGTCATGCAAAGTCTTTGGTCATCTTGCCTGAACCGCATGTTTGAGATCTCTCCAGAGCGGCTTGATGATGTTAAGGTCAGGAGACTGTGATGGCCACTCCAGAACCTTCACCTTTTTCTGCTGTAACCACTGGAGGGTCAACTTGGCCTTGTGCTTAGGGTCATTGTCGTGCTGGAAAGTCCAAGAGCGTCCCATGCGCAGATTTTGTGCAGAAGAATGCAAATTGACTGCCAGTTTTTCAGATAACATGCTGCATTCATTTTGCCATCAATTTTCACAAGACTCCCGTGCCTTTAGAGCTCACACACCACCAAAACATCAGTGAGCCAGCACCATGCTTCACAGTAGGGATGGTATTCTGTTCACTATAGGCCTTGTTGACCCCTCTCCAAACATAGCGCTTATGGTTGTGACCATAAAGCTCTATTTTGGTCTCGTCACTCCAAATTACAGTGTGCCAGAAGCTGTGAGGCGTGTCAAGGTGTTGTCGGGCATATTGCAACCGGGCTTTTTGTGGCATTGGCGCAGTAAAGGCTTCTTTCTGGCCATTTGACCACGCGTCTCGTTTTTGTTCAAGTATCGTCATATTGTGCTCCTTGAAACAAACACACTGTCTTTTTCCAGAGCAGCCTGCATCTCTTCTGAGGTTAACTGTGGGTTTTTCTTTGTATGCCGAACAATTCTTCTGGCGGTTCTGGCTAAAATCTTTCTTGGTCTATCTGACCTTGGCTTGGTATCAATAGATCCCCGAATTTTCCACTTCTTAATAAGTGATTGAAAAGTACTGACTGGCATTTGCAAGGCTTTGGATATCTTTTTATATCCTTTTCCATCTTTATAAAGTTCTATTACCTTGTTACGCAGGTCTTTTGACAGTTCTTTTCTGCTCCCCATGGCTCAGTATCTAGTCTGCTCAGTGCATCCACGTGAGAGCTAACAAACTCATTGACTATTTATACACAGACACTAATTGCAATTTAAAAAGCCATAGGTGGGGGAAATTAACCTTTAATTGGCATTTTCACATGTGTGTGTCACCTTGTGTGTCTGTAACAAGGCCAAACATTCAAGGGTATGTAAACTTTTGATCAGGGCCATTTGAGTGATTTCTTTTATTATTATGATTTAAAAAGCAGCCAAAAAATTATGTGATAATAAATTGCTAATTGCATATGATCACTATCCTTAAGTATAAGACAGTTTTTGCATGATCAGTCATATTTTCAAAATCAATGCCAAAATTTCACAATTTCTGCCAGAGTATGCAAACTTATGAGCACAACTGTATTTACAAATCTTGACAGCCTTAGCAGCTAACTATATAGCTATAAAGCAAAATATATTTAAATATAAAATATATTTAACTATATATAACTAGCTTGCTACAATGTTTGGGTTGGAATTTCCATCCTTATAGCCTGCCTTTGATATAACCAGAACAAAGATTGCACTGCAACTCTGCATGCTATACTTCATTATATTCTCCAGTAACATATTTTTGAAAGGTTGCCAATGTCTGCCTGTACTCTAGATGGGAATAAACAAGAATTGTAATTGCCAAAAGGAACCATAACAATTATAGTTATATAACATGTTAGGCTCACAGTCTACAAGTACTAAGGATGACTTGACTTACTTAACATACTTCTATATGTGTCAATGGGACAAATCCCTTAAGTGAGAGCATTCAGATGATGTAAAATTGAAGTAAACTTCTGGGTATGTGTAAATGTACTTAGTGATTAACAGCCATTCTGTTGTGTAGTGTTATCCTACACACAGTTAAATAAGTGTAGAGGATATAAAAGACATCATCGCTTCAATGAAGGAAACAACTGTGGCATGAACATGCCCCTACTTTACAGGTTTGTGTTGCACCAACGCCCCCAACAGAAAACGCTGGTAGCTTCCTGAAGATTTCAGAATTTACCAGCTGGGCCAGCCCCGCCGCTACACACCTGACTCCCCTTGGGACCTCGTCAGAGGAGGCATTTAAGGCCTCCCAGGGAGCACCTTGGGGTGGAGGCCAATACAACCAAAGCTGATGAAAAGAAAAAGGCTAGAAGACGGAGTTGGATGAAGATGGCTGGGAAATGGAGGGTGCTGGAGCAGCTGCCAGAGCTACGACCACCAGCAAACCCCTGCTGGGAGGCTGCCCCAGAGATGACGCTTCCTCCCCACTTATGGGGTTTGACCTTTGCTTTTCGTTTTTCCTTTATCTCCTCCCATTGCACTTCTGTTTTGGTTAATAAAATGCCCTCCAGGGCCCTGAACACAGTCTCTGTGTCTGTTCTCTGTGTCTCTCCCCGTTACACAACACAATGCTTTATGAAAGGTGTCACATCAGAGACACATAATAAATACAAAATATCACTATCAATTCTGAAGCAAACAATTTATTTGTTTTTTCTTCTCATGAAACAGTTGTTGGGTTGCCACTCACATGAAATACCAATCACAGATTTCATCACTTAGTTACACCACTACTCAGTAACTCGATCAATGCCATGCTTTCATTTATTTGTCGGAAACACTGCCTGTAAATTTAGCGAAAATGTAATATGCAATGAAATATATATATATCTGAATGTGCCTTCTGTCATGGTAGATGTTTATTAGCGTTTCACATATTTTAAAACACCAAGTTACACAACTTAATATTGCACTATGAGGAACATGTAATGCAAAAATATACGAGGATCCGTATTTGCATGAAATACTGCCTACTTTATAATTATTTTCCTTAATTCAAGTTCCTAAATGCTATTCATTATATGGTAATTGGTGAAGTTTTCAATGCCTATTCTTTCTGTGGCGATGCATAAAAGACCTCCCTGCATCATAAGTATTTGCATCACAGAAATGCAAATGTAAAGGCTGACTTTGGGTATGAACAACATACGAATAAGCTGCACTGAATATCAGGAAGCACCCAGAGATTATCATAAGGCCATTAGCCAGAGTATGGAGTGAATGTGCCAAATCTGTCACCCAAAATTAGAGGAGAGGCTGTAATGTTCCCAAATTTTTGTCACTCTTGTTTGGAAAGGATTCTGTCCATCAATAAGTGTACCATGATAGTGTGGAAGTACTGCCAGTTCCAATAAAGCAACAGAGAGATCAACAGAATGAGAGGTGACCTTGCCATAATTGAGATTCATCACATGGAAGGCAGGCAGTTGAGGGAGAAAAAACCCCTGCTAAAAACAAAACACAAATATGCACTCCAAATTTTATGGGAGAATGGCCAACTGTTGTTCGATGGCAGGACCTGAATTTAAATTGCTAGTTTATAACAGTCCTTTACAAAAAAGAAAGACACTGCAAAATTACAGCAGTAAAACATAATGTGGGTTATTTTGGACACAGGATTTGCAACATACTGCAATTATACAGAACTCTGACTGCAATCTTTTTTAAGGGGTAGGTTGTGGTTTTTGCTAACTTTCTGTTGTGAGAGCAGTATGTGCAATAATTTAAAATACAGCGCTCCCCACAACCTAAACAACGTTGTCAACTGTCTTTGGCTCAGGACTCAAATTAAACCAGGTTGTCTCAGTCCAGACACAACATTTTCATCTCAATTCTTGTTCCTGCCTAGATGATAGCTAATGTATTGATTAAATACTGCATTTGTATTGGTCAAAGAAACCACATTCTCAACTTTGGCATTATTTGTCAATAATTTGTCATTTATTCCATATGCAGTAGGTCGTGGTCTTTATGGAGATAGGTGCATAACTTCACTTGTATGAGACCTCAAAATCTAGTTAAAAAAAAAATTAAAATTATGGAGCGCCATATAAAAAAACTGAGAAGTAATGCAAGTATTTAAAAATGTAAGTGTATTATCATTCCTATACAATCTCTATTTGGTATTATTTGGTTAAAATCAGACTGGAGTATTTTTTCATTATAGACAGTGCCTTTGGAAAGTATTCTTTCCCCTTCAATTTCTCCAAAATGTGTTGTGTTAAAGGCATAATTTACAATTGATTAAATATTTATTTTTGACATCAACATGCTGTAAACATACTCCATAATGAGGAAATGAAAACAAGTTTTTGGGAATGTGTGCCAACAAAAAACAGAAATCTCGTACATAAGTATTCAGAAAATGTATTCAGTACTTTGTAGAAGTGCCTTTGGCAGTGATCACAGCTTTGTGTCTTCTTGGATATGAATCTACCATCCTTGCACTCCTGGATATGGACTGTTCCTCCCATTATTCCATGTACATCCTCTCAAGCTCTTTCAGATTGGATTGGGAGTGTTGGTGAACTATTACTACAGGTCTCCCCAGAGATGTTCAATTGTGTTCAATTCCAGTCTTTGGCTGGTCCACTCAAGGACGTTCAAAGCTATTCCAACACTGTATTGGCTGTTTGGTTTTGGTCAATGTCATGATGACAGACAAATCAATGTCCCAATGTAAGGTCCATTCTAGGTCCATTCTAAGGTACATTCTGGATCAGTTTTTCTTCAAGAAACTCTCTGTATTTTTACTCCATTCATCCTTTCTTCAATCCTGACCAGTCTCCCAGTCCATGCCATTGAGAAGCAACCCCATAGCATGATGCGTCCACCACTAGGCTTCACCATAAGGATTAGCCATGTGATGACATAATGCTTGGCATTCAGGCTTAATAGTTTGATTTTTGTCTCCTCAGACCAGAGAATCTTTCTCTTCATGCTCTCGGAGTCCATTAGGCGGCAAGTCATGCACCTTCTACTCAGTATTGGCATCCATCTAGCCACTCTACCATAAAGGCCAGATTGGAGTGCTGAAGAGATGGTTGACCTTCTGGAAGGTTCTCCCATCTGTAAAGCTCTGTTAGTGATGTCATTGGGTTCTTAAGGCCAATGTATACTTCCACCTTTTGTCACATGCATGTTCACGATTTGTGCCCTGATTGCGCCACAGGGAATCTTTTCCAGGGGGGCTGTTTGTTGATTTTTTTTCTGGTTTTTCATCAGATCATTATCATTCATTATTCTCTAGCTTTCATTCGTGTCAGATTGAGGCTTGCATTCGGTGATTGGTCAGAAGTTTGCGAACCTCCCCTTGTCTGTGATCAGTGGTCTATTGGATTGATTATGAAATCTTTTCCCCAAGTTTTTTTCCCAGGAAGTCAGTGTTTTGATCTCCAGGTTGCTGAACCAGTCCTGCTCTACATTGAAATGATTCTGGTAGGCATCTTTGTAAATCGCTCTGGGGTTAAAAGTTGAAAAAGTCAATATCAAGGTTAACTAGTGGTTTAAGGTGAATGTCCATCATCTTTTCAATCTCTTTGTGCACAGGCTACTCATTCTTGTCCCTTTTCCTTGTTTTGGTTGTTGTCATTTCCACATTTTCATGAAGATTGTGGGATTCATTACATATTCTTACCACCTTGTAATATCATGTGATAGTGTTACCGCTCTTTCTCCCCTTCCCCCCTCTTTTTTTTTAGATGGGAGAGATTTGACATACACACGCTAAAAACTTTCACATGTGCATAAGAAATGCTTCACTATGCCATTCGACCAAAGTTCACTGTGCAAAAAAATTAAGGGAACACGTAATCATTGCTGTATTACACCAAGTCAATTTAACTTCAGGGATATCAATCTGTCCATTTAGGAAGCATAAGTGATTGTAAATCAATGTCACCTGTTTTGGTGCAAATGAAAGTGACAACAGGTGCACTGGAGAGGCAACAGCAAGACAACCCCCAAAAAGGGAATGGTTTTACAGGTGGTGGCCACAGACAATTGTACTCTCCTTATCCTTCCTGACTGATTCTTCACTAGTTTTACATTTTGCTAGTGTCCTTGTCACTACTGGTAGCATGAGGTGGTACCTGCAGCCCATTCAGATTGTACAGGTAGTCCAGCAGTCCTCCAGGATGCTGTCGCAAGAATGTTTGCTGTGTCTCCCAGTACAGTCTCAAGAGCATGGAGGAGATACCAGGAGACGGGGCATTACACGAGGAGAGCTGGACAGGGCCATAGAAGGGCGTCAACACAGCAGCAAGTCAGGTATCTGCTCCTTTGTGCGAGGAGGAACAGCAGGAGCACTGACAGAGCCCTACACAATGACCTCCAATGGGCTACTGGTATGCATGTTTGACTCCATGAGGGTGGCATGAGGGCCCGACGTCCTCTAGTGCTTACGGCCCAGCACCGCGCAGCTCAATTGGCATTCACCAGAGAACACCAAAATTGGCAGGTCCGCGATTTGCACCCTGTTCTCTTCACAGATGTGAGCAGGTTCACACTGAACACGTGGCAGACGTGAAAGAGTCTGCAGACGCTGTGATGAACGCTATATTGAAGTGATATTGTGTACAGCTCTCATAAACAATATTGACATGTATCAGTATGGAATTAAAGAGTATATACGCAATACATAAAAGAATATAGCCCCACTACAAGATTAATAATGATGCTAGCTTGCTACAATATATTGCTAAAGTTGTTATATTCACAGAAGTTAGATGAGAGAATATTTATTTTTAGTTTCCGCTCTCCTCATAGGGTGCCTTTAGGGAGGTTTCCTACTGAGATGTCATTGCAAATCGTCCATTGATTGTTTAAGTGGGAGGGGGTTGCGGTCTCTGCAATCGCCACCTTTTGAGACACTGCTGTGGAGTAAAGTTTGTCAGCACTCATTATCCCCCTATCGGCCTGGTGCCCCAGGCAGTTTTACCTGGTGCCCCAGCCTGCCTTACCTGGTCAAAAGCTACGCGTCTGGTTCTGTGGATATGAATCTACACCATGCTTGTAGTCTGCAGCGCAATAAGGATGTTTTGGAAATTACAGGAAAACGACAGCATACCATAACTCCGCGGTTCATGTGTGCGTTTTGAACCGTAGGGGGTGTACCGAACGGTTCGATAACATACCGTGTACCGTTGCATCCCTAATACACACTACTAAATCATGTTATGAGTTGATGTGAGGAAATTAACGCAAGTTAGAACAGCCTGTGATTTCAATTGTTTCCTTTGATTTTGGGTGTGAGTTTAAATTCAGCCCTCAATTGGTGGGTGATTTTGGTTTCCATTGACCGCTGTTACGTAATTTTGTTTTCAACAAATTATACAATGTACAGTAAAGATTTTCATCTTCAATATATTTCGTTAATCGACACCTGTGATTTAAATGTTCCCTTAATTATTTTGAGCAGTGTATATTCCAGCCTTTAGTCACCTCTCTGAAAGACTCTTGCTTGATTACTTTGGCCAGACGGCCAGACTAGGAAGAATTATGGTTGTTCCAAACAAGGGCTGGATGATCATTCAAAATATGATCAAAATTGCGTTACTTCATGTGTTCAACATCCTCAATATCGTCAACTTTAAGTTTTTCAGCTCCAAAAAAAGGTAAATTAGTCGTCCGTGACGGATGCCTTCTGGTACACTTCCTCCGTCTGTCATTATGGTTAGGGTTAGGTGTTCCGTTGGAAATTTGGTACTCCTGTGGTTGTTCAGGCCCATTGTTATCCATAGTTGTTTTGTAAGTAGTTTTTTGTAGTTTACTTTAATTCTTGATCCACCACCTGTAAAGAGGACCGATGTAAATTATTTACTATTCATTTATTTTGACCGAGGTAATTTGTATTCATGTGTTTGCACGGGAGAAAATGTTGAACACGTGAAGAATTAAAGCCAGTCAAGTATTAAAGCCAACCCTGTTTGTGCTCGTCTCAAGAGTTGAAGTGAGGTTTCTTGCCAGCAACTCCATGTTTGCTGGTAGGCAAATCATCTGCAGCCAATATGTGTATTATTTTTCAGGGATGTCAACCGAATGGATGGGGGAGGGGGAGGCTACATGGGGAGCTCCTCTAATGTTGTACAACCCCGCGCAACTTGAAAAATGTGCGCGATCTGAAAACAAAGAACTTGACTGCTCTTGTTGCACACCATACCAAATGAGTTAATATCAGCTTGCAAAACACTAAGTACTGACCAACAAATATCCAGGGCTAGAACCCAAAAATCAGGATATGGTGATGTCCCTGCTATTTCTTACTAGAGCTATTAACTGAATTTACTTGTGTCTTTACCTGTAATTTCAGTTTAAACTTATTGTGAGGCAGACAAATAACTATGTTTTAACATTTAAAGAATGATAACTAGTACACTAACAAAAACAGTGCCAACAACAACCTCCACTATAATATCACCCCATCAAAGTTAATGGAAAATATAACTAGCTTGATGGCTACCTATCAAAGGATTCTAATTAACACAAAATTTACCAGGAGAAAGAAATAGCCAAAGTTTAGCTCTATGCTCCTGGGAACATAATTCGATCTTGCAGGTCTACAGTGGTTCTTGGCTTCCTTTTTTTGCTCAGACATGCACTGAGAAGTGTGGGACCTTATATAGACAAGTGTGTACCTTTCTAAAGCATGTCCAATCAATTAAATGTGCGACAGGTGGGCTAAATCAAGTTCTCAAGGATGTTCAAAAGACACAGGATGCGTATACAGTAAGCTCAATTTAGAGTGTCATGGCAAACGATCTCAACACTTATGTAGGTGAGATATTTAAGTTTTGAATTTCCAATAAATTGGCACAATATGTTTTGTTTTTTTGCTTGGTCAACAATATACACATTACGTTTATAACACATTTTTTTCTATTGACACACAAGGCCCATTCAAAAACTTGAGTTGTGATCCAGCAGCTGTGAACCACTGGCTCAAAGCATGTCTACTCTGAAGTGTAAGTGGCATGACAACATTCAACATTTACAGTAAATATGTAACCATTGATGCTAAACAGGTAAATACAATATTTAACTTCCATAAAAAAGCATGGCCTTCATAGTGTTTTCACAGAACAGACAGAGACATCCGGACCAGTTGGGTGTTTTGGTGGTGAATGGGGCTCAGAAGGGGACTTGGCTCATACAGGGATGGATAATACTGTCTTTTCAGAAATTCACAATGGGCAGGTTTGGCTCTGGTCTCTAGCCCTAACATAGAGCATAGAGCCACAGTGTGCTGCAGTGCTGGGATCCCCAGATATCCCCGTATTCAATGGAATACACAATGGGCTGCATGAAACCCCATTCTGGGTCCACAACCCACCTGGCCTTGTCTGATAAATGATTAAAAAGGAGACACCCCATCCTCCCCCTCCTTCACAGATATAGCAGATGCAGTGTACATATTGTATCCTATGAATATGATAATTCAAAATGAAAGTGGCCATCAGATTGCCTTTCAGAAAAGCAAGTTTCAATGAGGAGCCCTATGTATGATATCAAGAAAAATATCTACATAGAATGAAATGGTTTTATAATCTGTTTAGGATTATTAGGCCAACTAATGACCAAAAAAAAGGGTTTTGGGAAACCCGAATAGGAATAATTACTTTTCTCTCTTTGAAAGGTGACAGTAATTACTTTCATCAACTGGAACAAAAAAGTAATTGGCAGGAACTTAATTAAAGGTTATGGCTTTCACGTAATTTGAAAGACAAGACAATTAAAAATCCTCTTATTCAATCAAGATATACATGGAATAATCGGTATGTTGTCCTCTTGAGGAATTTGTAAATGTTGGACTTTGGAGGATGGTTAGTGTTTAGTAAACATGGAGGAGAGAGTAACCTCAGCATGTCTAGGGAAGATTATACCAGACCAAGCTGGTAAATGGAACACTGTGACTACGGGTGATTTAAAATAAATATATAGCACGACCTCAAGACTCTATAACCTGATTGGATTTGTGTCAACATTATTTACATAGCAAAATACAAACCCATAACAGAGAAAATGTCAATAGACAAACAGAATGACTGACTGTCTGTGAACGCAAAAAGTCAAGTTTAGGTAGAAATCAATAGTAAAAAAAGGTAAATACTAAATTGAACAAAATAACCTTCACACTTGGAAATGGAAATTAAAATCAATGGAAACTTCAGAAAGCTTCTTGTCACAGTAGACCTTCATCAGTGCAAAGACAAGCACAGCTATATAGGTAATTAGAGTGAGTTAGTGAATCACGAAACATTTCATCATCTTGCCTCTGACAGGCATCATGTTGTAAATTAGGCATTGTCTTACATCAAATAATGCAACAGACATCTGCCTCAGATTTGCTATGTGTGGTTAACCGCTAGGGAAGAAGAGGTGAGAAGAGAGGGTTAACTCTGCAAAATCTGTCCAGAATAAGCTTGATGTGTTTATGTGTTTAAGCAGGCCTAAGCTTGTCGCCTGCCTGGACAACGCCAACATTATTTAAGGGTGAGAGCATTAGGATTCATTATCTCTGATGAACCTAAAATAGCCTACGAATTATCTACCAAGCAGACTCCTGAGTTTTGACCAATTGGCATCATTACATTTCTCAATGTAGAGTTTTTCAGCACCCTATACACTGTAAGACCTAACGTAAATATGAAAAGAAATGCAAGAAAAAGGTTTTAGTTAATATCAACAATTGTAAAATAAAAACACACCACATTAATTTTCTAAATTTAAATAATATGCTAGTCTAAAAATTCTGGTTGGAAATGTGTAATGGAAAGCTCTGTATACATTGACTCAAATTAAAATTATACTGACTTCACATTAACAATTTATTTCACCTTGGTATCATTTACACCAGTAAGACATACACTTAGGTCTTGAAATAATTGAACACTGACACAAGTTTTGTTATTTTGGCCGTTTACCAAAATATATTCAAGATACAGTTAAATAATGAACATGAGCTTAAAGTGCAGTCTCTCCGCTTTAATTTGAGGGTATTCACATCCAAATTGGAGGAAAGGTTTAGGAATTACAGCTCATTAATATGTAGCCCCCTCTTTTTCAAGGGACCAAAAGTAATTGGACAATCGACTTAAAAGCAGTTTCTTGGACAGGTGTGGGCTATTCCTTCATTATTTCTTCATCAATTAATAAGCAGGTAAAAGGACTGGACTTGATTCCAGGTGTGGCTTTCGCATTTGGAAGCTGTTGCTGTGAACCCACAACATGCGGTCAAAGGAGCTCTCAATGCAAGTGAAACAGGCCATCCTTAGGCTACAAGAAAAAAAATCCATCAGAGAGATAGCAGGAACATTAGGAGTGGCCAAATCAACAGTTTGGTACCTTCTGAGAAAAAAAGAATGTGCTGGTGAGCTCAAAAAGGTCTGGACGTCCATGGAAGACAACAGTGGTGGATGATCGTAGGTTCCTTTAAGAAAAACCCCTTCACAACATCCAGCCAAGTGAAGAACACTCTCCAGGAGGTAGGCATATCATTATCCAAGTCTACCATAAAGAGAAGTCTTCACGAGAACTAATACAGACGGTTCACCACAAGGTGGAAACCATTCAAAAGCCTCAAGAATAGAAAGGCCAGATTAGATTTTGCCAAAAAACATCTAAAAAAAGCCAGCCCTGTTCTGGAACAGCATTCTTTGGACAGATGAAACTAAGCTTTCAAACTAAGATGAAACTAAGGCAGTGGGATGGCATGGGCATGCATGGCTTCCAATGGCACTGGGTCACTAGTGTTTATTGATGACATGACAGAAGACAGAAGCAGCCGGATGATTTCTGAGGTGTATAGGGATATATTGTCTGCTCAGATTCAGCCAAATTCAGCGAAGTTGATTGGACGGCGCTTCACCTTACAGATTGACAATGACCCAAACATACTGCGAAAGCAACCCAGGAGTTTTTTACCCAGAAGTGGAATATTCTGCAATGGTCCAGTCAGTCACCTGATCTCAACCCGATCGAGCATGCATTTTACTTGCTGAAGACAAAAAAGGCAGAAAGACCCATGAACAAACAACTGAAGGCAGCTGAGGTGAAGGCCTGGCAAAGCATCAAAAAGGAGGAAACCCAGCTTTTGGTGATGTCATTGCCTGCAAAGGATTCTCGAAAAATTATTAAAAATTAACATTTTTTTTACATTTATTTATGATTGTGTTAATTTGTCCAATTACATTTGAGCACCTGAAATAAGAGGACTATGTATAAAAATGGTTGCAATTCCTAAATGTTTCATACAATATTTTTGTTCAACTCCTTGAATTCAAGCTGAAAGTCTGCACTTCAATTGGATCTCAGTTGTTTCATTTCAAATCCATTGCGGTGGCGTACAGAGCCAAAATTATGACAATTGTGTCAGTGTCCAAATATTTCCAGACCTAACTGCATATTATTTAACCCTCTACGTTTACTTATTCTATGCATTTGTTTTAGTGTCCAACTCTGTCAGTGTCAGTTTAAATATACTGGCATCAACATCAACTGTAGCAGGCAACCAAATAATGTATTTTAACTTTGTATATGCATTTTTTATTTGTTATATTACTTTATCATTTAACAATGTCATTAATGTTTTTTCTTCCTAAATTGTAGAGGAATGTATTGATGAAACCTTTTTATGAGTTTTTTTTATTTTGCGGTAACCTGAATATTTTTTGTATGACTTGAATTTGTAAATGAACCACATCTGGTTTAAATGTCTGTACATATGGTATTAAAAGTTGTGCACCTGTATATATACAGAATAAATTAATTCATCCATCAAACCTTTCTAACTAACATAAGACCTCATAATTTAGACAATATTGCACTTTACCATGTATTCGCAAACTTCTTTGAAATACAATAAATGAAAAGAATAAACTAATCATAGCTGGTGCCCCTAAAGAAAACAATGAGATGCTTCATTTCCAACATGTTCTACTTTCAAATGGTTATTTTTCTTTTCAAATAATTCTAATGGCTAATTACACTGTGAAATGTTTTAAAAAATTGTTGTGTTAAATATTACGACAGCTAAACATGTACAAGCTCACGTGAGCATACAGTACGGGCATACATACTGTTTTTGCATAGGGTACTGCAGGCATGCAGTCTTGGGGCAGTATTTTTTATCTATTGCTTTCTCCTAACGGTATTAAGTAGTGGTGTTGCATGGTGTTGTCATCCAGGGTGTAAAGAAAGGAGATGGACCATTGGCAGTACGCTCCAATAGCCCGTGCTGCTATTTGCAGAGCACTATGGAACTGTCCTCTGGGTTGTGCCGCCGAAATCCACTGTGCCTCTTTTCCTGTGGTGTGTACGGTATGTATGTATGGTGCAGTGTGCACGGTAAATTAATGCAACCATGCCTCATAAACAAATGGGCTTGCCACATTGGTGGGACAAAACCCCGCAGACACTGATAAGTGTCCAAAACCAAACAGCAACCCACATGAAGAGAAGCTTCAAGCTGTCTGGAGGCTAAAGAGACAAAAGAATGCATTCCCTGTTTCTTTTTTGTGAATATTTGTCATTTAAAGACCACAAGAAGGCTTAAAGCCATGCAACATACTTTAAAGCCGGTTGTTTGGATTTGTTTAATTACATTCCTGCCAGGGGGCAAGATCAGAGAAGTCCTATGAGCAGCCTCCTATTGTTGCCTTATACCCAGCAGAGATGCTTACATTAACTTTCACAACTTATTGCCATTTTCAGCACTTTTATCGTTGAAAATCTATGGCCCTGAATGTGTAATATTCACCACATTTTTTAGTGTGAGATATCATTGGGCCTCTTATAATCCATGCAAATGAGACTGGAAATGGTTGACATATGTGTGAAGAGCCATTGCTACATTTTGCCATTGAAGTGTATTTACAGTAGACACTAGTACTGTACATGAAGCAGTGATTTTATATTTCAGGGTTAAGTTTCCCTGTGTCATTGTCAGACTCGACAGTTTGGAGTAACACTTTGATAGGGTGCACAATTCCCATCATCCCTGTAGGCATTTTATGATAAATTAAGCTCCATTAATTCATTTTGCGTACCTGGGGAATCACTGGAGGGAAATTGCACGTAAGTAAAATGGAACCTAAGCAGCCTTTTTGGCAGTAAGGCAAAGCTGAACAGTGACAGCTAAATGAGTGAAAGCTCACATTCCCAATGGATGTGCCTAATAAGAACCTATCAGTTGTTTTTCTCTTTTACGTGCCCTGTACCAGTACTTTTGGCAGCCTCTGTAACTACGCCATCAGACAAAAAGTTTCCACAAAAGTTAGTCCGCTGTCCCTGTGGAAGAACATCCATTTTGGGTTGCAGGTAGAACTACATGTATTCTGAGTTCCAGGATTCTGGGTTTAATGGGTTCTCAAATTGGAACAGGAAAATCTGAGAATGTAGGTTTTACAGTTACACTAATATTACAGATTGTAATTTGTCAGAAAGGTAATAAATCAATAAAATGGAGTGAAGGTTGCATGAGGTGTAACAGGTTTAACAGTTATGAAGCTTTCACTAGAGGAAACCCTTGCTTGACATGCTCATTTGAATGACTACGAATCAATGAGTGTCTTCCAATTTAAATATGATCATTTATATTTCTATGCATACTGAAGAAAAATAATTAGAACCTAGTGCAAATGTGATTTTCTATATAACCCCCCCCCCACTATAATTGCATTTCTTATGAACTATATATACGTTTGACTCAAGTGAATGTGTGAGTGTGTCCAAATGTTTGACTGGTACTGTAAATACTTAATATTTTTCAGTTCATTCCGTAACCTATTTTGTCCTTAATGTCAAATAATATCCATAGATTTAATACACTCCGAAGCAGCAAGGGAATGTTGTCTTAACATGATTGCTACGGTGAATTATGATAAGGAACAGATTCTCGGAACGCTGAACGAGCTCACAGGAGGTTTTCTTCATTTTACAGAAATGTGCAGGTCTCAGAAGGTAAGCGTAGGACTCAGTTTATCATAATCGACTGGTGGTTCTGTACATTCTCTGGAATTACTGAATAACTTGATTTATTTCATGATCACCAAACAACCTCGTGTTGGTGATTGTTATTGCATTTTACCATGTCTTTTTATAGACTGATGTACGCGTTTTTCTGAACAATTATTCTATGGGAGTTGTACAATATTCTATTTTCGGTTTCACTGTTAAAAAATGTCAAATCAGATGTTGTGGAATATAATAGTCGTCGGGTTTTACAACCACCTGGGTGTTTTCGTGTTGAATGAATCGTCAACACGAGTAATTTATCTCAATCCAGTTTGAATCCACGCAGAGAGTCATCCATCCAGCGTTGAAAGAACCCACCTACTACATTTGCAATCAGTATTCAAGTTCAAATCATTATAGAAATGTAAAATTTTAGTGCCAACCACAAGGAAAGCTGCATGGCTCAGCTGTTGGGGACTGAAATTGGGCACTCTGGTTCAGGTCAAAACTTTGAAAATGAAAAGTAATCAAGGCTTACAATCACTCAATACAAAATATAAATTTTTCACTCATTGCGCTTTCTGATTTAATAATACGTGGCTAAACTACTCACTGGTATTGAAAATCATTGATGAACAGATCCATCTTAAAGCAAGCAAAATGTATTGAAATAACAGCTAAAAGGAAGACTCTTATACTGACCCTAGGTCTTTAATGCAAAAAATTACTAAGTATATTGTACTCAGCATAACAAAATATTATTATATATCAAACATTTACATTGCTTAGTCATTTAATTAAAAACTTCTGAAAAGTTGAACAATACTACAATAAGTACTGTACATAAGTATTCATTGAGGGAAAGCACATTATCCAGGTCAGTACAGTCTCACAGCAGTTTTCAAGGCCAGGTTTTAATAAGACATGACATCATGCTTGGCTTATGCAAATACAGGTCCACATTAAGCAAAACACTTGAGGTGAGTTGCATGACCAATTGTGTAGATGTGAGATTTTCAGTGGTCATTAGCTTGTATTATGTTGATACGTCATTTTTTTAACTATATTCCAATGTATTACTGAAAATTGCTTTGAATATAAAGCTGTTGCCAGACAGTACAGTAATTCACCATCCACCAATATACTGTAAGAATTTTTTTCACTCACCACATATGAGAGTAAACCCTTCATCAATGTGATCTGCTGTGTCTGCATGCCAACAATGAGCGATTCTGACAAATACCAGGATTCAGTCAAGCTTTAAGCAAAAATAACAAAGGCAGTGTTAACTTTATTAAGTCTATTGTCTTCACCTACTGAAGCAAACAAAAGCTCTTTTTGTGTAAATGACCTTCTATGAACCAAATACACCAAAATGTGAATCTAATCTGAAATTCCAGAGAAGAAGATTAAAGTTTCCATTGTGTTGTTGGAAAAATAATATTAATCTAGACAGACATTTCAATTCCTGTATGGGGCTATACAAATGATCAGAATTTGCATAATCTTTCCACAAAATGAAAAAAAGATAATCAAATACCATCACATCCCATTTATATTCAATTAGCTGTTATTTATGCAAAGTCATGCTGTTAAAAGAATTTGTAATTGCAAGGGAATAGCAAGTGGTCTGATGTGAGTGAGTTCAGAGAGACAACTAAGGAAGTCTGAAGTCCCACAACCAAGGAATAAACACACCCAGCCCAGTTTGATATATCACATTAAAGATGGCAACATTTTTGAGCATGCCTGTGTAAAGATTTAAAAAAAAAAACTTTCCCACAGACTTCATATTTCAGCAGTCATATCACGTCCATTTTCCTTTGTCTCTGCAGAAGTGAATCTAGAGCATTATCTCCTTTGACCCATTCACATTTTTATAGTTATGGCCGGCCATATAATTTTACATAATGAGCTTTAGGTTAAAACTGTATCTACCATGCCCAGATGTTGTTCTGACTTGACCCATCCTGTCAGCCTCATCAGACCTCCAATGATGAATACTAATGTGCACCTGCGATAGTTACCCAACAAATGTGCGGTTTTAACACTCCTTATTTGAACAAACATAATGATTTCCCATTAATTTCAGTTTGTTGAAAAAGTGCCATTTAAGTTGCATGCAACAATAAATCAGCGATTAAGCTGATCTCTGGTTCTTACAGTGTCAAGTGATTATGACTGCAGACAGCTGGTCTAGATTCTCCACTCAGTATTAACCTATCAGGACCATCAGACTCTGTAAGGCTGCATGAATCAAAAATGCCAATTAGAATAAAAAAGTGGGTTTATCTTTCATTCAAACCTTTTTCATCTTAAAAGACTAAATGATATAGTTATACAGTTTAATCGACCATATTTTGTTTAACTGTGAATTAACTCAATCACTATTCTCTGGATTTAGTAACACCTATATTGTGCCTGTGGTTCCGGATTTTCTGGAACCGGATTTGTTGTCGTCAAAGATAACTAGATTTCTGCTCCTCCTCCTTAGCAGCTGCATAGTGCTCTCACTCCATGCTGTCTCTTGTACACGGAAGACATGATCAACATGTACAAAATTTAATCCTTTTCTGTTGTAATGGTGTACTATTTTAAACCTAACACACAACAAAAATAGGTTTAAGAAGGGGGAAAGAGATTTCATGCAGCAGTCATATTCCATATTTGCATCTAATGAAATAAGTATGCTACACCAGTACCATTCCTTGTCCATTGATACAATGTGTTGGGTAAATTGCCACAGATATGCGGTGATAGCCTAAACAAGGAAAGACTTCATTTCAGTTAGACACAATCATTTATCATCTGCTCATTGAATACGACAACTAGTTCCAATGATAACACTAGTTAGTAAGCCATAAGTTGTTGACCATTGCGGGTTGCAACTGATTTGAGCATGTACTGTATCAATGGTGAGAGATCAACTCAACTACCAATATCTTAGTGGCAATACATGGTTGCAGTAGACAAAGAGTGTCAAAACAAAAAAAATACATTAATTTACATTGTAAATTATTTCACAGACATCTGCATTACTGTGGGAAACACCCACTTTCTCTTTTTCACACTTTCTCGTTACTTCATTCTGCGAGAAATCCTTGTAAGAGAGTTCTCCAAAATAACATCATCTTCAAACAAACATTTTACTTTTAATCATTTTATTTCTTAGACAATTCGCTCTGGTATTGTGAAATCTTTTGAAGCTGTTCTTTATCAGTGTCCATAGGGATTTGCTCCCTAGTGGTCTGTGTGCTTACACCAAAGCTATGACAACTAAGCTTTGACTAAAAAAAAGGAAAAATTAAAAAAAAAAAATATCATAGGAGAATAGGTGGAGTGAGACTGATGAACAATTCACTTGTGCATACAATATACCTGACTGGAATACAAATGAGACACTTCCGTATGAATCCTCTCACCAAAACATGGATGTCAAATGGATTTTCAACTGGCTTACTTGGTGTTTTTACATGGCAATCAATAAAGTTGTCAAGAGACCAACCGACCAATCAATTGATCAATCAATGAATGAGATGATGACAATTTTCCTGTCTGCTTTAATGCTTTCTCAAACCTCCATCTCTGTGCATACCTTCTCCAGACAGGAGGAGATACTGGCAGCTACAGTAGAAGATGTGTTTTAATTTACTGGTCCAACATTCTTGATGACTAGGCTACCCTGCTACAGGTCTCGAAAGTTGATCACAGATCTAGCCCTGCTGTCTTTTGAAAGGGGATTTCCGATGTCCAGTCATTTTTGCTGACATTTCTTAGCCGAGCCACTTTAACACCTTGCCGCACAGTAATTGCTGTCTGTAGCAACAGTCCACTATACAGAAAAAAGTCTCCAAATATCTTGCTGGCTTGTTAACTTTAACATTACACTCAACACGTAACACATGCTAACTAGCCGGGATATGGAGAGCATAAGGATTCTGGTAGCGAAGTGCTGGTTGAATAATCAGCGTGATAAGAACCAGAAGTGCATGGGATGTGCTTTGGAGGTCACATATCTTGACATGCGTCTGCTGGGACATGACATGCCAGACCATACTGGTCATAACATCCATATTACCCTTGTATTGATTTTAAGTGGCTTCATTTTTTATTTGTTTAAAAATAATACTCTCCCCATTACCTCTTGTTTGTGACATAAAAGTCGAGGAGGTGTGCCAAATTCCTGACCAAGCAGGTGTGTTCTTATAGATTCAATAGAGAACCTGTGTATTCCTTGGAGCCCATTTCAGCCGGGCTGAGTTTGGCAAGTCATTACAAACATTCTGCTGTTGTTACATTAACAGTAAAAACAAATGTTACAAGCAAGAGTGGGAAAGAGTCAACAGATGAAGGAAGTAATCAATCCAGCCAGATTGAAATGCCAAGTGGATTTTGCATCCCTCAGCCATAAGAAATAGATGGCTGCAATCCTGAGCCGGGCTTGCCCACTGCCATTTGTATTTACCTACTAGAGTAGCTGCAGAATGTTGGTCTACTGTTCCTCCAACAATGTTGATCCAGGTAGCTCAGGATTCTCAAACAGCCTACATCATTCTCATCAGAGGGATAACCTGAGAGTTTCCTCTCATTGACATAGTATGTGTTTAGTGTTTACACTGTAAATGATACCACAGATTACCAACTGAGTCGTTAACCCTTTAAATCTCACGACCGCGACAACACATCTTGGGAAACTACCCCTGTGTTACCGCCGTAAAATAACTTGAAGCGAAAATCTCAAGAAATACAGTGATGATTGCCATAGCGATTGTACACGTGGAGGTATGTCATTTAAGGTTGTGCTTCATTCCTACCCACAGCTTGGCATGTTCACATAATGAGAGCGCCAAACCCTCTCCTCACTGTACTAGTTGGTGTACTAGTTGAACAATCTTGTTGAATGCTGAGTTTGACACATCTCCTATATAGTATGCTTGGCAAAAACATTGGGTATTATATTTTATGGATATTATCATTGATTATAGTCAATACCACAACTTTTGTCTATAATGCTGGAATACTCTCAAAACTCTAAACTCAGTTTAGTGAACTAGCCTTTGACAGTTGTCAATATAAATTTTGCAGTGAATAATCCATTTCATTAGCGTTCTATAAATTAATGTTTTATCAAGTTTGACTAGGCAGACCTACTTTTTAAATTGTGGCTAGTCTGACAAGAATTTGTTAAGGCACATTATTGTGAGACAAAAAAATTGAGGGCAGCGTGAACATTTTTTCAACATGAAACTTTACGCCACAGAGTCATTTGGCTAATGTATTGAAGTATCCATTGCAATTACTCCACAGCAATTTATAGAACATGAACATGTTTGAGAATCAAGATGTTTTGAGCTCTGTTAATATTACAAAGGTAAGAAAACCATTAATGTTGAAAGGCTCCACAAATCTCTATATCTGTAAGTGATTGTGTCAACACAGCTACATTGTTGGTATGTTGGGTACCTACTTAAGGCCAGACACCACAGTTAAAAATAGTGATTTTGCATCCATCTGTCAATTTTCAGATTTTGGGATATTTTTCAACTTCCATACTTTCATAAAATGTACAAATAATTTGAAAATAATTGATATAAATATTTGATTTATATCATTTTATCCCAACTCCGTCAACTAGACCTAGCAAAAATTTTGTTATTGTTAGCATGTTTCATGCAGACAGTCAACCATTATTTTTAAACGTTCCATGTTGAATCATATATCATTCAAAACATTATTTCCCTGAGCATATCATTAGCTAGTCCATATATGTCTACATCCTTTGTAGATCTGGTGTCTTGTGTTGAACGATACATCATCCTTATTTCTGGAAAGTACATTCTAATTGCATTAGCCTGTCTTTAGTGGTCATTTTCTCAAAATTACATGTTTTCCATGTGCCAATCCATTTTTCTCAGTCTTCAATGGAGATACATTCACAATATTCCACACACAGGTTCTTAGGTCTCATAGCCGGACTTACACAGAGGCTTTTTTGAATATCTTGTTTAAATCATTTTAATTTTAAGGGTCATTTTATCTGTAAATATACGCAAAATATGCACCTGTCATACATATGAATATTGTTTTTTAAATAATTTAATTGATAAACTGTTCTGTAAAAGTCTGACCACTGGGTGTCTTCTCACAATAGAAAAACAAAAAACATTCTAGTTTGAAGTAATGTGTTGAAAAACGTATTCTCGTGATATGCAAATTAGTAAATATTTAAGGGTGTTTAGCCTCATTTGCATATTTTAAAAGTTAAATAAAACTTGTAATACAAAAATATCTTGGATTTCTGAATACTTGCAACAGGTAAAGTTTTAGTCTGATAAGAGTAAAGGAAAAAATAACCTATTAGAGGGTGGTGTCTGGCCTTAACATTTTTATAAAATACATGTATTTGCAAAGGGATGTACTGCTAGTGTAAAGGTTTAAGGACATACAGGCACATAGTTTTACTACAAAACTTTTAGATGATCAAAACAAACTTGAAAAGTTGGTCAAAATGAGTAATAACTCACTGTTGGGTGGAAAGAATGGAATATATTACGTTGTATGCGGTATAAGTGTAAAATTATTTTGTGAGAGCACCTCATCTAAGAGTATTAATTAGCAAATTCAATATATTGAAAAAGGCCGCCATCTTTATTTCGCACATGGTGGAAAGTACAGGGTATGAAGAGAGACGTGCATTAGCTAAATACTTTACCCAACTTAATAATAGATTATATACCTTAACTGAGATAAAGCATAGCAAAACAAATAATCTACTCCCTATGCTTTGATCATTGGGAGGGATTCATCAGAGCCAGGCGGCATTGACAGAATGTTTTTATTCATTTTATTTAATTTTTTGTCACGCCGTAGGCTACAGTACATTAATAAAGATATGCATTTTGGAAAAAAGTGTTCTAATTAAATTATTTATTTCATCAACAAAAATATTCCATATTAGTAATAAGCGGTGTGTCCAACATGCTTCACCAAAATGAAAAGGGAGTACATTTCCAACCTATTTATACATACTGTAACTGTGAGGGACACAGAGAGTAGACACAGTGCCAGTGTTCTGAGCCCTGGAGGACATTTTATTAACAAAAAAATGGAAAAAAGTGTTGTGAAACTGAAAAATGAAAAACCCGGGGCAGAGAAACAGCAGCCCACTCTTCTTACTTCTTCCACTCTCTGCTCCCAGGAGCTGCTTTCCCGGGGGCACTTTTAGCCTACCCCAGACAAGGCCAGATGCCTTGTCAAGGGTTAGCATCCGCGCTATATTCACGGCTATCAGCTGGGCTGCGTTCAAGGGCCTCATTTTGCAGGCCCAGTCTAGGTGGTTGCCCTGGGGAGTGGGTTAGATGCTGATACAGAAGAGGGGCAGTTGCGCCACAATACTTGTAAATATAAGCATTTATGATTAGGCACATCAGAAAGTTAGCTTCTGAAAGATATTATTCTCTTCCAAGTTAGATAGATGTGGTATTGTATCATTTGTCTACCCTACTCATAGAACTAGTTTTTACTGATTTATTTCTCAGTGTTGCAGTAGCCTATTGGCTACCCTTAAATTTTGCCTATATTTAAAGGTAGTGGACTTATGTTAATTTTGCTAATGTCTTCTGTAAGATGAAGTGCAGTAGAATTGCATGAAATGTGTTCAATGAAGGCCAATAATGAACTAAAATAATCAGACCAGCGATAATAGTACAGCAATAATTAGGTGAGGAAAAAGCTGGAAAACGATAACATTCCTCATCTGACACCATCACATTTTGACGTCTTCAACAAATGAATCATTAATATATGTGAGTAAAGTCATGTGGTATAAATTATTGCATTGTGTTCAGATTAAATTAATTACGCAAGAAATGGCGTTGGAAATTCCTAGCTGTAAAGCATGCAGTTTATAAGCCTAAAGATCAAGTTGAAAGTGCACAGGATGAGTTGAAGCTCCTTTCCAGTAATTATAGAAATTCTTATTCTAATGACATGATGCATGACTTCAGTTTTTAGTTAATCAATACAAATGATATTCCTTTTATCCATAGTAATTAGGGGTTCCCAACCTTGGGACTACAGACCCAATTTTGAGGCTTCATGAGGTTGCACGGTACCTTCCCTGATTTTCTGGTAAAAATTAAAAAAGCAATCCAGTAAATACAGTATATTTTCAAATATACTTTTTAACAAGAGGAATGTGTAACATTATTCAAATAATGTTGGCATTCTAATCTTGAAGTCAGCTGTAAAAATCACACATTATCAAAATCTGCTGCAATCTACTGCAAATCTATCGTAAAATACCTTAGATTGCCATAGACTGAAAAATTATTTTCCCCTCACCTTGCATAAAAACACTTGGAGATTGACATCACACCATCCTCATAATGTCTGTTGTCTGTGAAAATATAAAAAGCTGTAGGAACATTGTTAGTATCATTCTAAAACAACCCTCATAGTCTAAACTGGCATAATAATAATAATCAAATGTGAGTGTTCTTTGTCTGAATGTAAGTGGATCTAAATATTCAATTGACAACAGAAGCCTGAAGGAGACTGTGACTGGTGCAACTCAAGTAAGCCTTTAACCTCGAATACAGTTTAAGTGGTGACCTAACACAACGTTTGAAGTTATGATTTATGGACTGGGAGATATTATTCTTTGTTCTATTCACAGCGGTGAGGGCTGATAAGGGTAAGTACAACAGCAAGATTAAACCAGCGATTGGAGACTTTCTTGAAACGTGTGCTTGTGAAATCTCCTCTGTGCGTTTGTAATGCAGCTCCCCCTGTAACAACAGGCCCTTGATAATGTTATTGCTCATGGATCATGACCAAAGAAGATAAGAGAAATGAGTTTCTGTAAGCCCTGCACAGGCTTAACCTCTGACTCTTCTTATATATCAGGCCTCACAACCCTAGAAACACCGCCAGGTTATTTCTATTCAGTCTCAATACCATTTGATGCATTCTAATAGATCATAATTCATGTTTTGTGGTGACAATTTGTTGTTTAAGTGATGATCCTGTATGCAGTCATGAGTAGCTTACATTACAAGGGTAAAAGCATGTACAATCACAGAATTAGATTATATGTGCATCCTTGAATCCTTATTGATTTAGTAGCCTATAATCTCTTTGGGTTTCTGCCTATTTGTCATGTGACTTTTGACATGAATTATCCTTTGGTGGCACAAATATGATCAATATATTTAATAATTTGATTGTCAAACAATCACTTCAAATGCCCACTTTCCAGAATCATGACAAGGACTAATCTGTTATAAACAACAAAACAAATGACCTGTAATGACATTCAACTTTTATTAGGACCATGAAACTTGTATGCACAGCTGTATCCCTAAATCTTTGTACATCAGGGGGTGTAGCCTACTCCCATTTCAAATAAATTTGGTAATTGTCATGTAGCTGATGTGGTTAAATGTAAAAATTGTTCTCTCTTCTTGACATTTTATTTTTACATAGCATACCCCCACTCATTATTTTATCACGATGCTCCCACAGTGAGCATGCTGGTTACTAATCTTGCATGCAGACTGGTGTCATGTCAAAGCAATGTGGCACACACAACTTGGAGTTAAGTGTATTGTTCGACCCAGGGAATAAGCCAAAAGGCCAGCAGATCTTACAGAAGTGATAAAGTATATCTCGCTTGTTGGCTCACACTTGCAGACAAACGTCCTACAACTAGATGTTTATACCACAGTTGGCTTACTAATTATCTGCTAGCTACAAGTTAACTAGCTAGCTAACTTGGTTAATTTGTTTGTAGAAATATAAATTATGGAGTGTGCCTTTTAAATTGTGTATTCCTCAAACAAAGCCAGTGACTGCTGAATTGAGTAAATATGACCACTGGAATTGAAACTGACAAAACCACATTATAATCCATCTCAGGATATTAAACATTTCAAATCTGTGAATTAAGAACTAATAAGACAATTAAGCTCAGTGAGAGATGGATGACCCTGGTTAACAAACAGAAAATGATTGTGTTGAGTGAAAGCAAAGAAGCTGACATAATATTGTTCAGAGAAGTCTATAATTATTTAACTTCCAAGTTTATGACAGTTCCTTCGGTTCATGTATTAACACTCAACAGTAATAACTGTAATATCATGTTAGGTTATCATATGGAGGCCGCTAAAAATTTAAAACAGATGAAAAATTTAAAATTTGCAACAGATGAAAATTGACAACATTTAGTTGTTTATGAGGTGATGGTAGTGATCTGAAAGAAGGTTTTCAGATGAAGTTCCTTTGACAATTCTTATGGAACAAAAAGATTGTGCAATCAAATATCTCAGACTAATCCCCAACTACTACATCTCCTCAGTGAGGAGAGAGCCTTTTTCCTGGTCCACAGTCAGAATTGCGAATATTTGTTTCATAGTACTAATTATTTAGCTAATAAATGATTTCCAGGTAAAAAGGTATTTTACTCTCTACACAATCTGAAACAATGGCAGGCACCTGTGTAACCTTTACATTAGCGATTAGAAAAAAAAGTCATGCTTCGAGGTACATTTTAAGTGCTACAGAACAGAAAGCAATTTGACAGCCAAATAAACAGCTCATTTAGTTGAACTGAGCCAAATGAGCCTGCACACTGAAAAGACTTGGAAAGCTCATCACTACTTTTCTGTAGTACATTCAATATGGTCACTGTTTGATACTCTGGCTTGGCAGAACACCTGCTGAGTTCACACACCTGTCATCAGTGGAGACATTTAGCAGAGGTCTATCTACTGGACAGTCCTTATTATATAAATTGTATTAACTACTGGCTTTCAGTGTTTCAGAGTTCAACACTCTATCTGTGTAAAGAGAGACAAGAGTTAGAATTTCATTATTAAAATAATATAATTACATTTCTTTTAAAAGCAGCTTTTCCAAAATCGGTCAGGTTAAAGACATGTTCAGGTTGAATTAAAGTATCTGTAAAATGTTTTAGGATTTGCGATACTGATGTCTTTACCAAACAGCATCTGTAAACTCGTAAAGTGAGTAACACTTTGAATGTGCACAGAAGTGTGTGTAATGTGTGTCTTTTGATGTTTGGGGAATTACTGTTTTGACAATTTATTTTTGGACAGCTGCACCACTGACAGGCTATCATTAGCAACAATTCCTTAGGTGGTTGCATTCCCAGAAGAAGGACATACGGCAGAAAATTCTAATTGCTTTTGAAAATTAAACTTTTGTTTTTTAGTAGTAAATACAGTTGAAAACTCAATAAAATACATTGTCTGAGAGACGCTTTTGTCAGGACCTCAATCAAAATGGGCAGTATGCAGTTGCTTGTATGTATATGCATTTGGGTTCATGGAACTACAGAGAGAGACAGCGAGAGTAATGGATATGAGGACAGGGATAAAGACGGGCTCCCCCTTAATAAATTAAAATTGAATGTGAAAGTTTCTCAGCAGGGTTGGAGTCTTAAAAAATACACTCAGTTGAAATAAAGTCCATTAGCATCAGGGGCAGGGGAATGTGAACACATTAGGACCATATCTTTGGACACGCTGCTGAGGTTAAGGGGCCTTGGTGCAATATACCAGGTGAGTTATGATGAGGAATACCTCAGAAATCCACTTCACTAAATAGCCCTATCTTGCAAAATGGTATTAAGAGTCCATTAAGCACAAAGTTCATGAATGCTCAGCAGCACAGAAAGAGTGTTGGTTGGACAACACAGCAGATGTTTCAGAAGAATGAACAATGTTTGTAGGATTCCAGTTTTCAGTGGGTTGGAGAATGTTGTAGATTACCTATGTAGAGTAGAGCAACCTTAACCCAAACCCCTCATTTGATAAGTATTATCATGTTGGTTAATTGATCATGATGGCATGGCTTACTGATTCTTTGTCTACAGGCTGTGGAATATCTATAGATGTGTTAACAATGCCAAATATGCAGACCCTTTGACAAGCATTCATAAGTAGCCTTTGATTAAGTATTAAGTCATGAATCTTTAACAGATTATTGTTTCATTTAAATTCATCAAAGCAATTTTTTCCCACATTCATAAAAAATGTACTTAATGAACCATTAAAGCAAAAATAGCCAGTTTTATTACTAATTTTAATTTATGAAATCAAAACATGAAACTATGAAGAAGACCTTATTTGACATTGTTAATGAAATCATATTTTACTGTAATAACTTGCAGTTTAATTAGAGACTTGTTTGGATTTCAAACATCGATTTTGTTGGGAGGCTGCCGGTGATCAGTTACTAAACAGGACGACTGAAATGAAGCGGCCGTCGGTTTTGGCCAGGCATGCTTTATTAATACCATGCCAGCTGCCCAAAAACACTCAGAAATTGGCAATAATCCACCTTCAGGGCCGAGCAAATATGGTCCAGGGCTAAAGCCCTGAATGCCCAGGTCTTGAGACATTGCTGCCTAACCCGAATAACTGGTCTGACACAGTCTCTACAGCAATGACTGTAACCTCAAAGAAGGAACCCAGCTTGAGGTGTCAGGAGGGTAGAGATTCACCTGTATTCACTAACGACTGGCTCATCCCCAGACTTTGGAACAGTTACACAAGCAAGCGGACGACCCAGATGTTTATGCAGCTAACTCCTAGTTATTGCCTAGTCCTCTAAATGTGTTACTAGTATTGCCTAGTCCTCGCTAGCCTGAGTGCGTGTTCTTCTCTCCCTTAAAGTTATAATCAGTGCGGTATAGCCTCTTGACATCTATATTTCTGTTTGCAGTGCTTTGTCTTGTTTATTCTGGACCAGGATCCGATGGTTTTGTTTCTTATCTGTTACCTATTTCTTTCTTACATGTTGTACTGCTGATTGTTTTGTGTTGGGATTACAGTACATCCATTGTTAAATGAAAGGTAGAAAAAAAACACTCCTCGGAAAACCGAATTTATGCCGCTGGTCTCATACTCAAACACGTAAAACAATCGATATAGGACAACCGGTAGTTGGTTCACAATCTCTGATACTCCCATGTTGATCAACAGGTTTTGGTCTGACCGTCCCCAAGAGAGGACCGGAAGGAAGAGAGGACCGGAAGGATGAGAGGACCGGAAAGATTCCACGTCAGTGGCTATGCAGATTAATAAAGGACAGGGCAAAGCTGTGGACTAGTGTGATCTCTGCCATTTTAGAGTTACATAAGGCAGAGGTATCTCGAAAGATCCTATGTGATGTTGTGTTTAAATAGTGTGGTCTGTGCAAGATCTAGTGTTATATAAGACAAAGACTGGAGTTCACTGAACAGGTAGGAATGTTTCTTCAAGCTACTCTCCAAGTCAACAATGGAAATCTCATCTTATTCCCATTTCGCCTTGACGGTATCTGTTGGGTGTGGGTTGACATATTCGAATGTGCCATATAGATGTGATGTGTTTGAGGCAAGGCATATTTGGATACACCTGTCAAGCATAGAATGTTCAGTGTTTCACAGCAGGTAATACATTTGTGGCCAAAAGTATTGGCGTGCTTGCACTTTTCAAATAATTCACATTGTCTCTAAAAGTATGTTAAAAAAATAATTGGTCTCCCTCAACAAATCAAAAGAGGCAAAATGTCTTCTATGTATAATGTTCATATGGGGTATGTGGAATGCATTGTCAGGTTTTTATCATTACCATGTTTTTCAAAAACTGACATTTGCCTCAACACACCTGGTAGCCCATGTCAATACTCGTTAAGACTCACCATAATCAAATTCACAGAACCTTTCACCCAAATGCATCAAACGTGGCCATCCAAGAAGTAAATTGAGGAAACATCTTGGCTCAATAGGCATTGGGTTAATCAGTTTAGTCTACCAACCAATCATCTCCCATTGCACCTTCCCACATCAGTCATGTCAATCCAAGCACCAATCGATACGATGTATTGAGTTTCTGAGATGGCTGAGATGTCTCAATACTGCAATGAATAGGGGCAGAACAAGGCAGTTACTACTTCATTTAAACTAATTTATTACTGGGGCTTGTGTAGCAGGTGTACAGAGCCCCTTAGGTGTCATGGAAAAAAAGCCAGATTCATCCATTCCCTAAACTAACTTTTTTTTATTAATTCCCTAATTCGTCTTTATTAATTCCCCTACACAATCTGCAGATTCGCCCACATACTTTTATCAAGATTGTCCTCAGCTATTACATCTCTGAAACGTTCATGCACCTACAAAACTTGGACAACTTGCACAAGTACCTGTGGATGTACAGTGCATGCAAAGAAAGGGTGTTGAATGTATAGAAACTAGACAAACACCTTATTCCATCCATCATATACCTAACTGAGACATTCGAAAAGTATTCGAAAGTACAGAAGACTTACCAGACACCATCTTCATGTGAGATGTGGATAGCTACACATCTTAAATCAAAACCTTTTGGTATCGGCAGTACAATCCCTGCATCAGTTGGTTGAAGTGTGGGTAGATGAAGACATACAGTATGTCTTTCGTATACATGCAACCCAATTTCTTTGAGCTTTATTATACATCCACCTGCACTTCTTCAATGCAATGGATCCCGAGTTAGGCTTTTATAACGGGTATGGTTTTCGTAGATAAAAAAAGTGTTGCTTAAACATGAAAAGATTTACAATTATTGATGTTAACCTGTGTCTAATGCTCAAAACATGAAGAATGTATTTGTATTTCAACACCGAATTGAAATGGAATTAAATTAACTGAAATCAGCGCACAATAAGAACGTGCACTTGAAATTTCAGGTTTGTTTTTTAGGATCACTACAGATATTGCACTGCCAACAGCTACACCTGCTTGGGTCCACATGGAATTAAAAAACTGTTATAGATAATAAAACATAATATTAATAATATTACATGCAATTGAAACACATCAAAAATGCAAAAAAAATTATAATAATTACAAACGACTAAAGTATTTGTACATATATATATACATATTTTTACAGTACAGATGCATTTGAGCTTTAGGAAGAGGAACAGCGCTGTGATACAGTATGTTTTTTTAATACTTTTTCTCGACTTTAAGTGCCAAGAAAATGTATGTATTGCTGGATGCCCTGCATTTTATGTTATTAACCATATTCTGTTAAATGTATTGGCCGTAATGCATCCTCTTGCTGCCCTAGATCTCGTTGGGTTTTCTGTGGGACAGCATCAATTTTGTGTCTCGTCAACACTGACAAACTTATTCTTGTAGCTTCCTTTTATTGGTAATTGTTGTTCAGATGCAGAGATGGATTTGGGTGTTATTCAGTGCATGTGTCTGGTTTCTTGGGCAAGGAGAATTATTTTACACTCACTGAACCTGGTTGCTGTTTGTTCTGCACGGGGTAAGGGAGTCAGTGTCAATGAAGAGAGCGTGCAGTCAATGGGTACATGCTCCCTTATGAACATCTCTTTTTTCCAGACATTTTCAATGGTCCACATTGTATGTTGAACAGAACAAGGCAGGTCAATAAATACATTGATGTAGACCCACACGTTTATGTCACTAACCGTTCGATATTTACAGACGTTTACAGACGTAGATGCTGCACAAGGAGTTGCTAGCGTGCTATGAGGCAAGTCAACCATTTTTGATTACTAAACTTCCAAACCATACAGGCACAGATATGATAATGTCTGGTGTTATAATTAGTCACTGGGTCAGTATGAAAACGAGATGCTCAAAAGTACGTTGATTCCGATCTGCAGTCTTTTCTGTCAATTCACAAAACAAATAATAGGGCCAACAGAGCTTCTTCTGTTGGCAAGATAATGGCTAGCTACCTCAGCATTCTAGCCATTGTAGCTTTTAAGGTCCATATCAGTCCATGTATTTTTTTCTTGCTTGAAAGCATTGCTTATATTTATGTGGGTTTATGCAGTTTTTCTCCAGAGCTTTTTCGCAATTTCTATGAGGTTGGTAACACTACACAATGCTGATCACATATGGTAGATATAATTTCCTTACTACACTAAGAGGCTGAGCAACACCAATCTCAAGTTGACCCTCAAGCATAACCTTTTGTTCTACAGACAAAACAGACTTCTGTTCACATAATATCAAGTCATAATTACAAAAATATAAGTATGTATTCCCTATGATTTTCAGAGGCTGAGAGAGACAGTGATATGAAGTTTGGTACAAAGAGAAAGGAGCAACAAACATAATAAATGTCATAAAATGTCATGATTTAAGACTTAGAGTGATGAAACATTTAGCCTGTAAGGTAAAGCACCCAGAAGGCCAGAGGCGGTACAGCCAGTTTGTGGCAGGGCACACAACTGTGTCGCTCCCACTGGACTGAGGATCTGCCTGGCAAGTAGGCACAGGGGGCAAGCGTTGCCTAGCGGTGTATGAGTCCACTCCTGTATGAGACCACACCTGGGGTCTTACAGTGTTGTGAGTGTTATTCAAAGCTCACTATGAGCTTAGAGCTTCGGTAAGGAAAGGTCACCTAGCAGTGGGTATTGTACGCAATACCTGGACTACCACAGCTTGCAATGTCTAGTTCTGGTTAGTCTGTCTCTTTAAGAATCAGCTTGGGTTGACTTAGGGTGGGATTCTCGCTGGCATACTTCCAGGTTGTGCAGATTGAAAGTGTTATTTACTGTTCCCCGAAAGAGGAAAACAAGCTAGAACCTGCGTGTTTTTGGACATAGTTGAGGGTGTAAATGAATTGAATGAACAAATCTGACCAGCTGCTGATTTTATTGTCCATGTCAGGTTTGATTTTAAATCTTTAATCGGTTGTGGTGATAGTTGGCTTTGCATATTTTCATTTAGTTCCTCCCTCCTTCAGAGACTAAACTTATAGTTATAGACCTTTTTCTCAGGAAAGAAGTTTGAAGCCTCCTCTGATCGACTGACCCCACAACTACAGGTCTCTCTTTAGTATCCGGGATGATACAAATCTGACCAAATAATTGGCTATGATTTCTACAAAGATACATCCACTGCAGTACCTTTGTCCCAATTCCAAATGAAATGTTGATTTAGGTGCATTAGATTTTCTGTGCATGGAAAAAAGATTAAAGTAATACAATTATGACCATCTCATTCTTCTTACAGTGACCATGTGACATACTTATCTGGCCACATGGAATTGCTCTTTCAGAGATTGTCTATACTGAAATGTAAAATGTTTTATCTTATGAATGCAGTTTCAGATCCATGCAGGCTACACTTTGAGCAAGTCTTGAATGCTTTTTGTCATACATCATTAGTCATTGTGAAATACGTTCAGGTAATTGAGTGGTCCAGCTTTTCCAGGTTTTTTCCCAGCTCAGGAGAAATCTAGTGTGATTGATGGTAGATCACTCCAAACTGCTTTAGAGAACTTTCCATTCATGACAAGGAAATTGCTGTTTTTTCATAGCCTACTTTATAATGGACCAAACAGGGCAACACTTTTAAGTTTACTGCTGAGTCCAACAATAAAATTAAGCTTAATAAAGCGTTGCATCAGCATCCAATTACATATGCTTTTGACTTGATAGTGTGGAGACTTTCAACATTATTTTTTTCTTTTGATAATTTCAAATGCATTTTGAGACACACAAGTAATATAACATTAGTGAATATTTACTAATTAACTGTAACCACATGTAACTACCTTAGTCCTCAAGCATTATATAGTAACTATACTGATTATTTTAATTCATTTCAGTGTAAAATAATCTTTATATACCAAGCACATTTTGACAGACTCAGAATTGTACTTGGTGTAATGTGCTGGTAGTGGTAGACAACATTATTAACAATGGGTAGTGAGTAAAAGATAATGTAATATGAGCGGTGAGTATATCTTGTTAATTTAGAGTTGATGTATAAATTTACAGATTTACTGTTTCAGTATTTGCATTTATCAAGAAGCAGGCTGGTGAGCATGGTTCTGGGTGCAGTGTAGTGAAACTGATCAGTTACTAGTTCTGAGGTGGCTTGATGTGCTGGGCATAATCTAGTTAGGTTCTGTGGGACATGTTACTGTGTGCCACAGCAGGAAATAAAGTGGGTGGCAGGATTTTTTGGTTGTTTTGATTGACGTGTACCGCCCACCCTTCAAGATTATCATTTTTGGAACTGTGATTGAAAGGGATGGAAGGGGTCAGTGATGGTCTTTCCGGGAATACCTCTTTGCCCTGGAGTCATGGAGGACTGCAATGGGGGACAGGTGGCCGTTTTTGACACCTTTCTGTGGACCGTACATTGTGTTGGACTCTACCACTGCATCTGTACAGTGAACGAAGTTTAACAAAAATAAGGCATATCTTACAGATGCAAGCAACTAATCCAGAAACCAATAACTTCACATCAATCTTATTTTCCAGCTTTTAATAGATGACCGATATCATAAAAACTGTTAGTGGCTGATGACCACTAAGAGGTTTTATGTCTACCTTTCATTCATAATGCTCCCTCCAGCCACCAATGCAACAATAGAGATGGAAAGTTAGACTCTCCGCTTGTAGCTACTATATACAAAGAATGCTGTGTAAGGGCTGACACCAACCTAAGGGAATGAAGCAGAATAATTTGTTAATTTATCAACCTGTCACATATTGACTATTCTAAGTTCCGTGGTTGAGTACACACCTGTCTTTTCCAATATATACATTTTGTATTTTTATTTAGAAATTATACTTCTCAGCATGTTTTAATATCTCAAATTCCTCAGTGTAGTGTGGGTGGTTCTGGGAACCACACTTGCCTACAGCTTGTGTAAGATCGCAGAGCTTAAGGCTTTAGCTCAATGGGCTAAGTAGTATTGAGGAACGTGGATGATCGTAGTGCCGAAACAGCTTGGTCACACAATAATAATCTACTGCTACTAATGCCATAAACTCCCCTACTGTTATTACCTATACCTCTTTAACAGCCCCCGGATATATACAGTATGATTAGTGAGGTTTGTTTCATTCCACTATACATCAAATGCATTAGGCTGTAACTGTGGTGGCAGCAGCAATGAGTCTTGTCAATTGTTTTTCAGCATCCTTTGGGAGGGTCTGGGTTTATCCCTAAAGAGACATCAAGCCACTGAGCTGGTTTCTGGATATGAGATATATTTCACAAGTCAATCGATGTGGTACAACCCATTTGGGACCCTGGGATGCTCACTGCTCATGTTCTTTTTTCTCTCCTCCTCCCTTTCACTGTACACATCCAGGGAATAGCTATGATGAGAACACTGAAAGGGGAAATTTGTCAATGTATCAAATATGTTGAGAGGCAACCAAGAATGAAGAGCAATTACTACACAGATTTTTTTTCTTCTCAAAATATAGTCAGCTTAGCAAGATCCAAACTTTTCTCCACAACTTTTATCCAGCTTGACTGAGAGGAAACATCTTTTTATCTTCTGGAAATGAATGCATTATTTTCAAACTGCACATACAGTATGCCCTCTTTAGCTTATTTGAGGTAATGTAAAAATATACATAAAATTACTGTACAAAAAATATAAATCAGCATCATCACCCGTGATATTTAGTTGCGTGTATCACCTTATCTTTATTATGTTGACCTTCTGTGTTATGTAGTTGATCAATGTCAAGTAGTTGAAGTAGAGATCTGAATACATCTTACATCCAAACGCCCTTCCTTTTTCATTTTTTTTTATGTAAAATACTTCCCAGGAACATCCAATGGGATGTGACACTTGCCTGCAGCTTTCTCTGGGCTCTTTCCAGTTTGCATCACTCCAAAAGCAGAGCAATCCTCTGGAGACTGGAGGGCACGGGGACATTAGGAAACAAAGGGATCAAAGATATTTTGTCCTTGAAAACAATCTAGGGGTGATGCACTGCGACACTACTTATTCTATGATTAGTGATTCAGGATGTGGTTTATCTTAGGAGACCGGATTGTTGTGTACTGATTTTCTGGTTGTGCTCTCTCTTTTCCTCTCGCCCATCCCATGGCTTTAGGCTAAGAACATTCAGTAGTTATTTATCTGATGAGGTGATGCATATTCTTTACCTTTCTTTTCTTTCACAGATACTATTATGCAAGTGCATTATCCTTTATTAGAATCATCCAGTGATAACCTGTATTGTTTTGGTTCAAAAATTACTCCGTGAAATTCCGTTCCATTTCCCTCCACTACCTCAACAAGCACGTGATCTGATAATTACCTTATCCACAATGGAGGACTTAATGCTCTGCATCATACTCATTATAATACAACTGTCCAACCACATCTGAAAGTATGATCATCCTTTTTGCCCTTGTGCTAGAAAACCCCATATATTATCTTATCATCTGATTATCATTGACAGTAGGTCTGATTCAATGCACAATGAATAATTCATGTTGATTTTATCTATTTTTGGTACTCTATAGTGGAATCTTTCTTTTAGGTAGTTACTAAATATTCACTTTAGCTCGCTGTTACGATTGTGAATAGATAGAAACTGTACTCACTGTCTCTAAGGTGACGGCAGGCTATCAGTCGACATTCGTCAACTGCTTATACTTCTAATTAAAATACCTATTGTTATCCCAACCAGTGTTTCCCCAAATGTTTTCCTGTTGTTTCCATCAAATGAGGCTCTGTATCTGGTATCTAGAGTCGGTGCTTATAATACAGTGTTCTACCAACTCTGGCAGCAACTGAGAGACTTGACTCATCATGTTCATGCATCAACATCCATACAATATGACAGCACATAAAGAGGACTCTTCTAGACGTCTTTCGTCTCTCATGATCTTACATTTTGGATTGTTCCTGCGCTTGCAGTCATCCTTTCTGATGCTTCTCACATTATAAAAGCAGGTCTGGCGCATGCAGGAGCTTTTCTTTTGCTACTATCCAGCGAGAGGGCATTCTTTAAGCAAAAGAAAGCACAGACAGGAAAGAGCAAAGCTCAAGCTAACAAGGATTTATGACTTCCAACATAATTTGCATATGCATTCCTTCCGGTGTGAGTACACACTGCCTGCTTGGATGAACAGTTCTTATCTCAAAACTGCACAGAAAAGATAAGAGGAAACATGCAGATACAACGTAATCTTAGTTCCTGCTGTACATGTCAAATGGTTTAGGACCTAACACATTTTAACACAAATGCAATATTAGCAAATTGACTTATTGCAGTAATATTAAGATGTCACCTATTGGCAAAGCTTTACAAACCAGAAACCAGAATAGATAAAAAAGGACATAGCTTGTTTAGTTTATGGTTTAATTTCTGTCCATCATTATTCTCTGTCTCATCTCCTCTGGCTTTAACACTCTTTTTCCTCCTCTAAGAGGGTGTCTTGAAGGGAGGACACACTTAATGGCACAGGCTGAGACACAAGCAGACACACAGGCTGAGACACACAGGTTGAGATGCACAAGCAGACACACAGGCTGAGACGCACAGGCAGACACACAGGCAGAGACGCACAGGCAGACACAAAGGCAGACATACAGGCTGAGACACAGAGGCAGACACAGAGGCTGAGACACAGAGGCTGACACAGAGGCTGAGACACAGGCTGAGACACAAGCAGACACACAGGCTGAGACACAAGCAGACACA
>JACXGI010002866.1:41861-68618 GCA_016801175.1 Esox masquinongy
AGACACACAGGCTGAGACACAGGCAGACACACAGGCTGAGACACAAGCAGACACACAGGCTGAGACACAAGCAGACACACAGACTGAGACACAGGCAGACACACAGGCTGAGACACAGGCAGACACACAGGCTGAGACACAAGCAGACACACAGGCTGAGACACAGAGGCAGACACAGAGGCTGAGACGCACAGGCTGAGATGCAAGGCAGACACAAAGGCAGACACAGAGGCTGAGACACAGGCTGAGACACAGGCAGACAGAGAGGCAGAAACACAGGCTGAGACATAGGCAGACACACAGGCAGACACACAGGGTGAGACACAGGCTGATAGGATAACAGGGAACATTCAGCAGTGAAGAGTTTGCGGAGACCCCCAGTGGAGCGTTACGGGTGAGGTGACTTCACAATAGTTCCCTGCCCTTTTATTTTGCAGGAATTATTAAAACAGCCAGCTTCTGACAATTCAATTGAAAAAAACACCACAAGGTCTGTTTTCCTTCTGACTACTGCAACACTGCAGTGGGGGATGGAAAGATAGTGGAAAGTAGAGAAGAAGGGAACCATTTACAGAAGGAATGAGTGACAGGTAGAACCCTTTTGTGAAGGTAAAGAGTGCAAGGGATGTTCTCAGTTGGGGGAAATGGTTCCAAGCGGTTTCTCTGTGTGTGGCTCTCTGTTTGGTGCATCCAGCTGGTCATGTTTTAAACAGGAGTTGCAAACTGGCACTTTGTTTGTGTGTTGGTGAAGCATGCCTGCCATTTCCCAATGGAAGCCATTGTGTGTCATATTTGCCCTTTTTGCTATGTGTCACAAGCCTCTGATGGTATTTGTGTTTTTGACATTTTTGTGAGTGCTTTCTCCTCATTTGCCCAGTGCCAATGATAGCAGCATGTGACATTCAGAATGATATGCAAAAGTTACATATTCTAGTCCTAGAATTCTTGAAACAAATTGAGCAATGCCGTTTTGAATTCATTAGGGTAGCATCATTTCAGGAAGTTCCTGAAATCCCACTCGAAATGTTCCTGGATTCACAGAATTCAGACTACATCAACCAGGGCTTCTGGAAATCCTGGACATTTTAGGTGATGCAATGCATCCACCCCATAATGGTTGAATACTTATGGATACATCAAATTTTTTTCCTTACAAGTATTGCTTAACATAAAACCAATATCACCATACAATAATGGATTTTGAGTGTCAGTGTTTTAATATAAAATATCAAATAGAAACAACATTTCTATGAATAGTTTAATTCAGTTACACTAAAGAATTGTTCAGGGATTTGAATACTTTCGTTGTCATGTTGTTCATTAATTCAGTAATGCGGGAGGACCCCCGTACCAACAACCAATATAAACTAAAAAGAGATGATTGTTGTTCACCGCAGGGTGTTTACTGGAGATGTCATTTGGGACTGAGACTCCAAACAATTTAGCTTCAAACGTGGTACATTTGTGATCGCTAAAGATACAAATAAGATGACCTTGGAAACTGGGTTCAGAGTCTAAACGCAAACGGTCTATATTGTAAACTACTCTTGGCGGAATGTCTGGACTGATGAGTTTTGGTTTTGCAAAGCTGTGTCAATCGATAACATTCAATAAAAAATGAATTGAATTTATTCCTGCAACACGATGAAATTAATTCTAAATTCTAAATCATGTATTTCTGCGATAATATGATAGATATTTGGTAATCGGTGCATGTCTTAGGGGCCAGAGAGTAGGAGGAAAATCTATTAATTAAAATGAATTGTAATTTAGTCAGTAAAATTTTTTTTCAAAAAGAGAGATAAGAAAGGATGTTGTTAATGCCACAATGCTTCTTAAATTCCTATTCTACACAGCACTACATGGAAAGGGACTTGGTGCTTTGGTTATAACACAGTATTTGAAAACGTCCATCATATGGGCTACATAACATTTTAACGCTTGTCTTATATGAAAGTTGTTGTTAATTCATCATTTACAAATTATTTCATCAGTTTTGTTTTTCAACTTCTGTTAATGGCATTAAGTTACATGTGTATTACACCTGGATTGGTTGACTGGTTTCTCTTTCACATGACTACAAAAATCCTGCAAAAACTTTCACATGACATCCACAAACAAAGGGTACTCAGGAGGCAGGGGGAAGCAAGTTACAATTGTCCAAAACTACCTTGCCCTAAATGCTAGTATGGTACTGCATGTGCACTGTGATTGCAAGAGACTACCATGTATTTATTCAGGCAGGCACCAACAACCAAGGCCATTAGCCGGAGCAGCTTTGAGCTGAGAAATGCTCCCTGATATGATAGCTCCTCAAAGCAATTGCTCCAAGTTCAGATGAGGTTCAAGGCATCTCAAAGGACCGAAAAGAGAGCTGGCATAGGCTAGGTGGTATTTACAGTCAGGTTCAAAGTTCAGCATCCCAATTTGAATGCTAGAAATGCTGTGATTTAAAGGTATATAGGAATGTGTGAAGGCGCTCAATGCATGAATGGCTCTCTTTGTTTATATTTATTGTGCAAGAGAGTGCTGATGTTGACCAGGTGAGGAATGAGAAGAATATAAAACTGATCAGGGAATTCATCCTTGCAAGCACACCTAATTGAGGGGCAAAATAACTTGATTTGGCATTGCTTACCCTCAAGTTATCTAGTTTATACCTACGGGCAATTGAAGTGAGGCGCTAACCCTCCCACATAAAACATGGCCCTCTTCTGTCACAACAGGGAATATTATCAGGTCATATGTCGCAACCACATATAAACAACCACAATAAATTATTACATTCTTCAAAAACACTCTATTTGAATTCATTAGGCTGATCACGTTCTAACAACACCCTCAGACAGACCAGGTGCTATCAAAGCAACCGTGCTCATCATGGTGTGTTGTGCCCACATTGTCCAGTAGCTAAATCTATTTCAGAAAACCAACTAGGATCTAGGAACTACATCATGAAGAGAAAGTATTCGGGGCATTTCAAAGTAGACTAAAGTAGTCTTTAAAGTACTGTAGGCATTTACAAATTCCCATTTGACAGAAGAAATTCCCATTTCTCTTTGGGAATGTCACTTCTTCCGGGACATGTTGAGGGGGACAAAACTTTCCATCCTCAAGCAGAAATATATCCCCTTTGATTTGGCATGGTAATTGCACTGTAAATCCAAATATAATTTGAATAATTTTTCTCCACATTGTCAAAGTTGTTTACTAAGTTGTTTTCTCCACATGACTAATATCTGCAGCAAATATTTTTCACCTGTGTTGACTTTTTGGTAACACTACATTGATTCACACCTCCTTGGACCTTTCCACATTTTATTGTTACAACATGATATTTTGTAGATTAATGTTAACTAGCCATTTTTGACTTCATTTCTGTTTCATATTTTTAATGAATGTAGAACAATTTGCAGATATTATTTGGACTTATTGATGTTTTTTGTGTTGATCAGTGGCCAAAACTCCTGATTAAATACATTTTGATTTAATGTTGTAACAAATTGAAATGTGGTCCAAGGACAAGCCATTTTATGTTTCTACACAAAGGCAGAGGGAGAGGTGGACATGGAATGGGACTGGTGTGAAGCACTGAACATCATGACAGCATGACATGAAAATAAGTGTTCCATTCTGGAAACTACAAAGCGCTTTTGCTTCCAGATCTGTTTCTATTACCGTGAACATTTTGTTCTTTTAAATTCCTCTATTTGAACTGGTTCCAACCACTGGTTAATATTATTATTGTTAAGCTACTCACATCATATAATAATCAGTCATAATTGGCCTGGTGCTGTCAAAATAATGTAACTTAAAACAGACAAGACAGTGGAGGTGGTGGTCTCTATGTTTGCCTCTTCGGATTGAGGGTTTAGCTGTTAATTCAGCTGAATCATTTACGATCCTAAGGACCATCAAGGTGGTCGCCAGTGTATCACCTGCACAGCTGAAAAAATCCAGAACATCTCCCAGTCAATCCTTATCTGGCTTTAGGCATCAATTGTAGAGCCCATAATTTTTTTTGCTTTTATAGGTATGATATACAACCTGATATAACAGCTTTCAGCCAGCTTTCAGAATTAAAGGCTCACCCCACCCGGTCTGGAGTGTGTTAAAGCACTTATAAAACCGGATGCCAACATTTCTGAGTTTTGTTTTCTTGAAGTACTATTTTCAGCTAAAAATTACGGCATTGTTTGGGTCATGAGTGCAATTATCGATTTTTCAGGAGAGTGGACATTCACTCTCCTTACCTTTATTGTTTCTTGCAAGGCTTACAATATATTGACAGCAAGAATCAGCGGGAGACACTGAAGTGAAAACGGGCATTGAACTCTGGTACCTGGAGTGGAGCCACACATGTGCAGGGAGACGGGAGGGCAACCACTTCACCATGGCTCCACAGTGTGGTTATCTTCAGATATGAATGGATACCCAACCACTCCTTGTTGCCATGTACATCACATGAAGCAAGAAGTTCCTATTGTGCCTGATGTTTGTAAAAAACAACTGTATAGTCCCAGTACTCTAAAGTATATCATGCAATAACTGTTACATCTACCTAGCTAGCCAGCTATGCAGTAGTGAGTGGGGGTAGTAGCAATGAGTTAAACATATTCTGTATGTATGAAGCCAGCTGTTCTATGTTCATGGTGTAGACATAGCAATTTATTACAGGTTCTGGGATATCAGAAATCTGATTGGCTTACATTTGGTTAGAAACTATTGACAATTTAATTATTTGTGCTGTGGCTTTGGCTTTCTGAAGTAGTGATTTCTCTCTTTTCAAATCCTTTACTAGTGACATTAATGTTCTAAGAAGGTTAGCTAGAAACTAAAAGATGAATTTGCCTCACCAAAGGTTGGACTTGCTAACTAAATATCAGTTTTGTAATAAAGGTCTTTTTCATCATGACAATGCTAGCTAACGTTACCTAATGCTCCTAGTGTCAGGAGCGAATGCTAACGTAAATATGAGCCAGCTAATTAGCTTAGCTAGTTTGCGTTAGTCCCAAAGCCAAAAATTGTTACATTGGCTACTTCCAACTTGTTAGATTGCTACATATATAAAATGCGCTTGAAATGGAACAACAATTGGCTTTTTCATGGACGTAAGTTTAACTTTGTCACTCACTGACCACTCCAATTAGCTGACTAAGTGGTATGGTACATGTATGGCATTACTAATTTAGACTTAGGCTATTATAGCTAGTTCTGTTACAGTACGATTAGCAAAATACTACTTTACCTCGTGATATGAGGTAAAAATGTTTTACTAGTGTATAATCACAAGCTAGACTAAACAGCTGGTTAAGTTAGCCCTCCGCTCAGATATTAGCTGCATCCACTAATGTTAGCTAGCTATAATTGTTGTCACAAAAAAAGCAGTGATTAGCTTTATACAGCGCAAATAACATGGAACTATCAAAGGCTTCAAACTCAATTTAAACAAATCCAATTGCAGATATCTCAGAACTTTTTTTATAACTAGTTATGTTTTCACCATAAACAGTGAACAACTGATTTTCATTTTTTTAATAAACTTTATATCACTGAATTTTCCATTGGCTTGGGAATTCTAGAGTGTTCATTATAATAATTATTACATTGTATCCCTATAATACAATGTTTAGTTCCATGGCTATAAAGATTGCAATATTTTTATTACGTTTTAGAAAGGATTTCATCTAACCTTAACAAAAGTAGAATTTATAGACTTCTTATAACTCTATGGTGCCAGGCTTATACTTACAGGCTATAGAGTTCTGTTAATTCTGGATCAGTGAATACAACATAAACTCCTAGACAAGCTTGTGATCTGCCATGCATGAACAGTAACTAGCACCCCAAGCCAGTACACAACAGCTCATGTTCAAGCTTTGAGTAATTCTTTGAGGATATCACAAACCACAATCAGACATTGTTTTGAGATGTGCATCACTCTGTGGCAAAACTTGGGGCCCCAATAATTAGATCTGTTGAGAGTTGGATCTGTGACTGTTATGACAGTAACAACAACAACAACCCATACTCTGAATTATCTGGCTCTAGATTGCATGTGCAATTTATAAAACTGGTTGGATGCTGATTGGTTGGGCAGGTTTCAATATGTGCTGTATTGGCTGACACAGACAACAAGCTGACAGTTCCATCTGAATTATTACTGCACCCCATCATGATTTCATCATCTACAGTATCATTTCAACTTGATTTTTTTTTCTCCTTGCTTCTAGCGTAGCATTAGCTACATTGCTAGAAACGTTGAGTAACAAACAATTACTGCCCATTGATCACTGAAAACCTGCCTACAAAACATTACTAAAAACACCAGGAAGATTGCTTTTATGCTTTTTTGCCCTTTATAATTGGACATTTCACACAATTATTAGAAATGGGATTAATTCTTAATGACCGTAGCACTGTTTATCCTGTGTAAATGTGAAAGAAAGCATAGCGTACGTGTAGTAGGCGGAATTGCAGATTTCTAATTCAATCTGTGGAAAGATACTTATCGTATTAGTACTGCGATGTGGGTTTGATCTAATTGAGGACATAATATAAACTAAAAAAAGTCCTGGTAGGACTGGGAGCTTTTAACAGACTATTTTAATATTGAGACATGCATGCCAACAAAATAATGACTTGTGTTTTTGACTGGTTGTTTTTGGTTTTACAGTAACATTAAAGCTATTGTATTCAAGCTGTTAAGCAGAATAGGATACTAATCATTAAGTGATCTTGCAAGACATTGATTCAGCTTTGATCTCATCTTTATTAAACAAGCACCATTCTGAGAAGTGGGGGAGAGTTGCTCTCATGCGGACTGGCTGCACTTGGATACAATTATCCAGCGAGGCGAAGAAGTAGCCTGTGTTTGTTGTTCTCAGGTCAGTTGTCAGTGAGGTAGGGTTTTTCCCCCATGGTTTGATGCCAAGGGTGGATATCTCTTGTCTCTTTTGGACAATGGAATGGTCTAACATGAAAACTGCGCCCACCTGCTGTATTACTATGCACAGTGCTACTCTTCCTCACTTATTTACTCACTTATATACTTACATAGCAACAGCCTGCTGTGCTGCCCAACTGTCAGGTGATGCAGGAGGCTGCAATCCAATTTAGAACTAGGCCAAAAACCTGCCATCCTCGACTAATACATTTTCACCTGTGACAAGTTTCTAAATTTTGCGGGGATATGAAAAGAAAAAAAATGATGAAAAGAAAAAATTTCGAAAACAGTTTTTTTTACGTTTCAATTGAATTGTTCACATTATAGGTTACATTAAAAGTGGAAAAAGTTCTGACATGATTTATCTTTGTCTCATTCTTTTACATCACAAAAACCTGGCATTTTCACAGGTGTGTGTAGACTTTTTATATCCACTGTATCTCGTTTGAATGACTTAGTAAAAAAAATGATGAAACGTTTTTTTTTTAACGTTTTTTTACGTTTTTTTTTACTACTAATTGTTTTTTTGCTAAGTTGTTCAAACAAGATACTAAGTCGTTCAAACAAGATAATCATTAGTATGTCGAATTAGGTCGAATTCATTATGCAGCAGCATTACAAGGCCATGTAATGGTTGCTACTGTACAGCCCATTGTTCTTTGATTCCATCCATTGATGGGCCTATAATTGTTCATTAATAGTTCTTTGAAACCCTAAAACAAGGCCATCTTTGAACTCCAAAGCATTAAGTCAGAACAGTGAGCAATCGGCTGAATGGTGGCATGTTGGTGTGAGGTGAGGGCACATCAAGTGTGCCATGACATTTTGCTCAAATGATAAAACATTGTATGTAATACAGAACAGGATTTTCACATAAATTTTCAATCCAGGCAATGTTACAATGAATAAAAGTTGCAAAAATAACATTTTTAATCAGGTAGTCTTGTTTCAGTGCTTAAGTTAAACTTCTTGCACAGACTGTAACTCCAATTGTTATACATAATGGCTCTGGGTAAAATAACCGTCCTATATGATTCAGTAATGTTTGTCCGGATGTTTCCATATTAGCCCCGGGTCTTTGATCAAGGTCCAAAAAATATTTGTTATATAGAGAGGTGAAATGATGCAGTAGCCATATTCTAAAGACAACAGCAGACTAGTGCTCAGTTTATATAAGTGCGGCGGTACGTTCGTTTTGAATAGCGGAGGGTTGTTAGGCTGTGAATTAGTATACTAGCTGCTATTGGTCACAACTAGTAAGCAACACTTTCTCTTTTTACATTGCAAGAAGTTCAACTTAAGCACTTAAACAAGACTACCAGATTAAAAGTTTTATTTTTGTAAGTTTTATTTGTTGTAATTTTGTCTGGATTGAATATTTATGGTTATTTTTGTAACTTTTATTTGTTGTAATGTTGTCTGGATTGAATATTTATGGGACAATCCTGTTTTGTATTACATACAATGTTTTATCATTTGAGCAAAATGTCATGGCACACTTGACACTTAATGTTGCCCTCACTTAATGTTGCCCTCACCTCACGCCAACGTGCCACCATTCAGCCGAATGCTCACTGTTCTGACTTAATGAGACGAGATACTAAGTCATTCAAACGAGATACTAATTAGTTTAAACAAAATAAACTTAGTCTCCGGGCCCAAAAATGTTTTTACTGCCTTGGGCTTCAGGGCTTCCATACGGAGAGGCTGTACCAATTGTAAAAGTAGATAAAAGTGTCACATAGTGTGACCAAAAAAAAAGGATCTACACACTCTGAAGAGTCTATTCTACCTAGATACAACACATGAATTTAACATTTTCCTGAGCTTTCTACCAGGATTTGGATGCTGACATTATACCAAGACCAAGTTAGTTGAAGAACGTATTGTTTTCCGTTAGCCATGCATTAAACCCTTATGGAAGCATTTACACCTTGAGGCACCCAACAGTAGCTAGCATAGCATTTGTTTTCATACAAAAGGTGTTAATATAAGCCTATCAATCCACCTGTCTGACCTCTGAAAGGTCGGGTAAACTTTCTGCTCTAACCAACGCAGGGAATCCATTTCCGGGATTTTTCAAGTTGGGATCGAAACATGCACCTGTATATTTAGGGGCAATTCTATGTAGGGGTGTGCCAATCTCGTCATACATATGTCCGTAATCATATCTGTTTGTCGCTGTTGATATTCATAATCAGATGTACTCATGAATGGAAAACCCAGAAGTGCGTTTTTATATGCATTTCAAATGCCTGTAAAGCCTATACCTCCGCTGTGCATTATTGCACCATCAGAATGCTTAAATGTGTGTGGTTCTGATGCTCTTTCATTCACTACAATATACAGCTCCGGAAAAAATTAAGAGATCACTGCACCTTTTTATTTCCTTTCCAAAAAAGTCGAAAAGGAAGGTTTTGAGTGAGGAACAGAAGGGTTAAAATTAAGAGACCACTGCAAATTGAATTTTTTTGGAATGGAAAGAAAAAGGTGCAGTGGTCTCTTTATTTTTTCCAGAGCTGTATATACTATATTGTTTGTAATGTAAAAAAAAGACAGATCAAATGACAAATGCTCTTGACTTATGTTTTAACCCTTATATTAACAAAACATGCAAATAAATAATTCTTGGCTTCTTGTAACTTTTAGTTTGCTCATCCCACCCTCGTCTGTTACACCTTTGAGAGGGGCAACATACATTATGCTGTAACACATTGACAACATTTTAGTAAAATCAGCACTTGCTTTTGCTGTTGAAATTGTATGTTCTAGTAATTCGTTATTCGAAAAACATGTCTGAGATTAGTTTGATAGTGAGAAAATAATATAAATTTTTGCAAATCTGATATAACTCTTATGTTTGGCTATCAAAGGATTGTGATTAACACACACCATGTATTTGGAGAAACAAATGGATACAGTTTGAGACGAGTGGGTGAAAGCAAAAGCAGGAGATGTGTGTGCTTGAGCACTTCTCTGGGAAAACAAGGAGAGAAACTCATTAGAATCCAATTTTAGAAGCTGGCTCAACAATCACCCTGGCCATGTCTTTACTGACAGCCGAATCAACCAATAGAGCGCTCAGCTTGGCGCGACAGCATTCCGCATCAAGGATAAAAACATAAACTAATGGTATCGTATCTGTATCCGGCATATTCTGAATATTCGTACTTGGCACATACTGAATTCCAAGACCTGCTGCCTCACTGATGGTAAGAAGGAAAAGACACCAAGGAGAAAACAGGTGGATAGGACACTGAGACAATTACTGCCCGAGCCCATTCCTCCCCAACAGCCACCAAGGGACAATGTGACTCCCCAGCAAAGTGGTTTGTTTTCTGTTTGTGACTACCACCTGACCTCCCCGTCCACTTCAATTTTCTTAAAAAAAAACACCCTTCAGAGCCCAGAACACCAACAATGTGTCCACTCCCTGCTTCTGAACTCTGTAGCTATTTCAAAGTGATTGTTGGCCTCACTTTAGCTTCTCCCACAAGTCTTCGTGCTTGAGCACTTTTCTTGGCAGTGCCTGGGTGGTGTGCTGTAGCTTCCACTTCCTGATTATTGATCGAACTGTACTCACTGGGATATCCAAACACTTGGATATTTTTTTATCCCTTTTCAAAATCTATGCATTTCTTTTACATTATCTCCAAGTTGTGTAGAATATTCATTGTTTTTTATTGCTTCATCTCTGAGTTATGTAGAAAATTATTTGACTCGCAGCCTGACAAAAGATCCTTCAACAGGACTTTTTTAACTCGAAAATGAGACACCGACTGTAATGGTTCACAGGTGGAGGCCAATGATAACGTAATCGTGTCCTTGTTAGGTCAGTGTCTTTCATCTGTGGCAACTGGAAGCTTACGGGGGTTGAATACATAAGCGAGCAACATATTTCATGTTTTCTATTTTTTTTCTTACAAATATTTACCAAGATAAAACCAATGTTACCTTATTTTTGATAATGAGTGTTAGAGTTTTAAAATATCCAACAGAGTGACTTTTTTATGTTTTTTACATTAAACATAGCAGACAATGCCTGTATTCATGAAAAGGTTTTGCAACAAGCTTGACCTCACTGAGGCCTGCATAAAAACCCATGAAATCATCAGAATCTCTCAACATGATTGGTGAGTGTGTGCCAATCAGCGTGCGGTTAAGTATACTGTGATGAAAAGGTCTTCCTGCTTATTTCAAGGACATTAAACAAGAAGGGAAGAAGACAAGGCAATGATTCTGTCACGCGGGCCATATTGAGCACACTACCTGCATATTTGCGAGCACATTATTTCTAGCAATGCCAAGCCATCTGCTCTGCATTTGGAGACACACATTGAGTAATAATTAATCAGCCAGTCCATTGCATTGTAACTCACACTTAAACTTGCCAACATATTTGAAATTGTTGCTTCATAAATCAGAATCCAATTAAGATGCAATTGAAAAGGTAGTACTATAATAAGAATGTATTCATGATTTTATGGATGATAAGGATCAGTGCCCTCTTATCATGGATTAGACAGCACAATATTAGCCCTTTAGCTATTTTACTGTCCACCAAAGAGATCACAATCAAACATTATCATTTAAATATGCAGGTTGATTTAGGTTACTCATTGAAATGCATTGTTTAGTAGGTAAGGTGCATGTGAAGTCATATAACTTGTACTGAGATATCTGTTTGGCTTACATGGGGTTCCAAGCCTTTAAATTCCCAGTTATCCACACTGAATAAAATATGCTAATTAATCCCTGAAGTAGTATGTGATAAATGTCATAAAAGTTTCACTATTCCAACTACAAGCCCCCAGACTAAAATAAAAGCATAGAGAACAAGTTCTCTTGTCTCAAATCCGTAAGCAGTACTAACCAAACTTATCATAAAAATGAAAGACACAGCAACTAGAGTGGGGGTGGATAGCTAATGTGGCCAGCTAGTTACTTTGTCCAATGACCACCAAACTTTAGAAAATAGCTCAAATAAATGTCAATAAAAACAGATGGACCCACCTCGATTCGCATACTACCCATACTATATTGTACGTCTGATTAGGATTAGTAGGTCTCAAACCATAGGGCTTTGGAAACAGTATGCCAAAAGTGCTATTTTCTGTGGATTTTCGCAGGATGCAACTATGTATGGTCTTTGGGGTAATATAACCCACAACTCCTTGCACAATGGAAGGTTTACAATGATTCTCCAGACTTTTCACTTGACAAAAAAGCGGTCAAGCTAGCTTGTTACATTATCTGTAGCCTTTATAGTTGGTATACTGACAAAACAAGGTACTCAACAAGAATAGCTACTAAGCTAAGTAATGCCACATCTTGCTAGCTTGTTTGGTTAAGTTTATTATGCATAAAACAATGTGTTGCACCACTAATTAAGGGCAACAGTGCACAGGTGGTATCCCTTCAACTAATTATGTGACAGCTTATTCAAGTGTCATAGCAAAGAAGTCAATACTTATGCAATAATTTAAAAAGATCTAAGATATTTTACAACAATTAGCAGATTAAATGTTTCTTGGTATTATAAACTGTTGGACTGATCAGTGTCAAAAACTCCCAATTAAATCCATTTTGATCTCATGTTGAACAATAAAATTTGGAATAGTCCAATGGGGGTGAATACTTTTGAGATTGACTGCAATGATAAAAGCTACAGACGCTACAACAGCCAATCCTGATTCAGGATTCAAACCACCAGATTTATAAAAGACCGTATACCATTGGTATGACATCACATCCATTTTTGCTGCTCATATTACATTGATAAATAGTTAATAATAACAATAAGTATTTTATCATTTTACTGCAATTAAAGTATTGATTTTTGTGAATATTTTGAATGAAAGCGGATTAAAGCCAAATATTTGTTTTACAGCCCATTTTGCTCATATTTACCAAGGGTTCCAATATTAGTGGAGGGCACTGTAGCTTAACTACTTCTAGTGTAAAGTATTTTGTATCTTGTTAAACTATACACACCCTTGTGCCTTATTGCGTAATTATAAAGCACTAAGTAGTGGCTAAAATCTATACTGTTAAATAAAGTGTAACCCAAGTCACTCTTCACATCTATGTACTTTTGAAAGCGTATTATTTACAGCTAAAATTACATCAGGGAGAAGAACATAGGCTATTGAGAACTGAGATCTCTTAATAAGTAAAGTTTTTTGTTGTTGTTATTGTTACCATCCACATAACAACAAAAATATTTCCAGCCCATTTTTGTAAAGTTATATTAGCAACCTGGGAAAAGACGGAATTACGTCAAAATAGGGGGTGGGATAGGTTCGTATGTAACTTTGATTACATTGTGTTACAGCACGGATAAAAAAAATATATATACAGCTCCGGAAAAAACTAAGAGACCACTGCACTTTTTTCTTTCCTTTCCAAAAAAGTTGAAAAGGAAAGTTTTGAGTGAGGAACAGAAGCATTCAATTTGCAGTGGTCTCTTAATTTTAACCCTTCTGTTCCTCCCTCAAAACCTTCCTTTTCAACTTTTTTGGAAAGGAAAGAAAAAGATACAGTGGTCTCTTATTTTTTTGTCCAGAGCTATATACAATGAGGGAAAAAATTATTTTATCCCCTGTTGATTTTGTACGTTTGCCCACTGACAAAGAAATGATCAGTCTATAATTTTAATGGTAGGTTTATTTGAACAGTGAGAGACAGAATAACAACAAAACAAGAAACCAGGCAAGCCTAGTTTAGTTGGCCCACAATAGAAAGTGTTGATCATGGCTGCCCTCCCAAGATTCTAACCTAGGTCGCCCATGTGAAAGGCTGTGTCTTTAACCACAACACCACAGAGCTGACCATTTGCTGGATGTCAGTATAGCATATTGACATTATATAATGTTGTCATGCATTAACATCACGTCAAGTTTGAATATTTTGTTAGACACTATTAACCATCGTGTTAAACTGAGTAACGTTTGTTATGAAGTTTACCTCCACCACAAATAGTATCTATGAACTGTATGACTTTTGCCACTGGCCGTTTTAAAAGCTTATTAGCCAGTAATATGTCGCTAGATGCCATTACGCATTGTGTTAAACTTAGTAACGTTTCTTATTAAGTTTACCTCCACCAAAAATAGCATCTATTAACTGTATGACTTTTGCCACTGGCCGTTTTAACAGCTTATTTGCCATTCGTGAATGTCACTGATACAGTAACTACTGTATCAATATAGGTGACGATAACGGACTTTTACGTCAAGTGAAAAGACGAAAGAATCGTGTAGCCAGCGAAGTGTTTGACTATCCTGAAGAAATGCTAAGACATCATTCGAAAATCCACCAGAAATAGTCGCAATTTAACAGTAAACTAGTGATGGCCTTTCTTCTAGCAGCAGGATATTATTCTAGCAGCGCTAACTCAGATTTTCGTTTTCAAAATAAAAGCCATCAGTGAATTATATAAGGCGATATAGTTAACAATCTAGTCTGTCAATCTAGTCTGTCATTTTTTTGTTTAATGTCCGTTCCAATGTTGTTCTTGTCTGTTCTTTTTTTACATACTAGATTGTTAACTATATGGCCTTCTAAATGTCAATGATGGCTTTTATTGTGATAATGAAAATCTGAGTGCTGCCAGCATAATATCCTGCTGCTAAAATAACGCTAATGAAGCCTCGTTTGGCCATCACTACAGTAAACAGTTTCATTTTAGGCTTCCCGTAGCTACAGAAGGTTGTAGCCAGCGAAGTTTTTGCCTATTCCGAACAAATCCTCTTTTACCACTGGCCGTTTTAACAACTAATTAGCCATTCGTGAATGACATTGAGTATCTATCAATATAGGTGACGATATGTTTATAACTGAATTTTTGTCAAGTGAAAAGACGAGAGAATCGTGTAGGCAGCGAAGTGTTTGTCTTTCCTGAACAAATACTTATATCAACCAGAACTGTTTTATTTTAGGCTTCCTATTATGTAGCTACATAAAGTTATAGCCAGCAAAGTTTTTGTCTGTCCTGAACCTCAGGCATCATGTGTGTTGACTGCTACAGGAGTCGAACGCGGGACCTGTTGTTCCGCAGCCCGCGTCTCTAACCACTACGCTATTTAACAAGAGTCAGTCAGTCAGTCAGTCAGTCAGTCAGTGTGAGTGAGTGAGTGACGGACGGACGGACGGACTCAGTAAGAGACATTCACTCTTCTAGGCCGGCGCCGCTTACGCGGTCCGGCAAAAATTCTGAAAAACGCATGTCAAAAATTTTATAAATTGATTTGCATTTTAATGAGTGAAATAAGTATTCGAACCTTCTGCAAAACATGACTTATTACTTGGTGGCAAAACCCTTGCTGGCAATCACAGAGGTCAGATGTTTCTTGTAGTTGGCCACCAGGTTTGCACACATCTCAGGATGGATTTTGTCCCACTCCTCTTTGCAGATCTTCTCCAAGTCATTAAGGTTTTGAGGCTGACGTTTAGCAACTCGAACCTTCAGCTCCCTCCACAGATTTTCTATGAGATTAAGGTCTGGAGACTGGCTAGGCCACTCCAGGACCTTAATGTGCTTCTTCTTGAGCCACTCCTTTGTTGCCTTGGCTGTGTGTTTTGGGTCACTGTCATGCTGGAATACCCATCCACGACCCATTTTCAATGCCCTGGCTGAGGGAAGGAGGTTCTCACCCACGATTTGATGGTACATGGCCCCGTCCATCGTCCCTTTGATGCGTTGAAGTTGTCCTGTCCCCTTAGCAGAAAAACACCCCCAAAGCATAATGTTTCCACCTCCATGTTTGATGGAGGGAATTATGTTCTTGGGGTCATAGGCAGCATTCCTCCTCCTCCAAACACAGCGAGTTGAGTTGATGCCTAAGAGCTTGATTTTGGTCTCATCTGACCACAACACTTTCACCCAGTTCTCCTCTGAATCATTCAGATGTTCATTGGCAAACTTCAGACGGGCCTGTACATGTGCTTTCTTGAGCAGGGGGAACTTGCGGGCGCTGCAGGATTTCAGTCCTTCACGGCGTAGTGTGTTACCAATTGTTTTCTTGGTGACTATGGTCCCAGCTGCCTTGAGATCATTGACAAGATCCTCCCGTGTAGTTCTGGGCTGATTCCTTTCTCATGATCATTGCAGCTCCACGAGTTAAGATCTTGCATGGAGCCCCAGACCGAGGGAGATTGACAGTTCTTTTGTATTTCTTCCATTTGCCAATAATCGCACCAACTGTTGTCACCTCCTCACCAAGCTGCTTGGCGATGGTTTTGTAGCCCATTCAAGCCTTGTGTAGGTCTACAATCTTGTCCCTGACATCCTTGGACAGCTCTTTGGTCTTGGCCATGGTGGAGAGTTTGGAATCTGATTGATTGATTGCTTCTGTGGACAGGTATCTTTTATACAGGTAATATGCTGAGATTAGGAGCACTCCCTTTAAGAGTGTGCTCCTAATCTCAGCTCGTTACCTGTATAAAAGACACCTGGGAGCCAGAAATCTTTCTGACTGAGAGGGGATCAAATACTTATTTCACTCATTAAAATGCAAATCAATTTATAACATTTTTGACATGCGTTTTCTGGATTTTTTTGTTGTCATTCTATCTCTCACTATTCAAATAAACCTACCATTAAAATTATAGACTGATCATTTCTTTGTCAGTGGGCAAACGTACAAAAGCAGGGGATCAAATAATTTTTTCCCTCACAGTATATAAAGTTAGAGCCCATTATGGTTATCAGGCAATAACTTTAAAAGCCAGGTGGCATTCAATTTTACCAGGGACTTAAAATACATAATGTCTGTCAAAGTCACATCAAATTGCTAAGAGGTTGATATTGGAAGCATGTGAATAACTGAATGTACCCATCATTACTGTGAACCTACCCAAACACATTTTTTTTCTTTTTTTAATCACTTCATTCTTTAGAAGACATGGTAGAGTAAAAAGAATCCTTTTCATTTTCTGTTCCAAAAAAGGAAGTCAATTAAGAGGTCTCAAAAGGAGCCATTAATGACTTACAAGGAAACCTCTGATGAAAGAGCAGAGGTTATAAATATTTCAGGTAATTGTGTTATCTGTTATTCCTGCTTTTATGTATCCATCTAGCTAACTCATATCTATCTCATTATCTAACAGTCAATTGTTCTTATTCAATACTAATTTTTTAAAAAATATATAAAGAAGTTTTTCAAACATCCAAAGTGTATCTCCTTGCAAATAATACACTGTTGCAATTGCCCACATCCTTGATACTCTGTTGTTTGCAGCAAATTAGTACATTGCAATGTTCATCAATTTTCAGTCAACAATCAATATTTTTGAATCAAGACAAAGTGCAAGTGAATGCAAATTATTTCCTAGTAATTAAATGCTGTGCTATACCTTCCAGCACTGTCACAAGAGACAATAATGTCATGCTAATTAGTATGAAATATTATCACAAAAAGGATGTTATGCTTTGGGCTTTTGTGATTACCATAAAACACTTTAGAAGGCATGCCTAATCATTGTTTAGTGTAACTGTGTAGCTTGTGGAGGTTAGGCAGCAGATGGAGTGTGCCTTGTCATCTGACAGACATATTTCCTCAGGCCAATGACACAGAGAGAAATAGGTGAGAGAAAAATATATTATCATCTCTGTTGGAGGAACGTTTGATCACCCTGAATTCACTTTCAAAGCACAGGTGACACTATTCAGTAATAACCGGACCCATAACCATAGAGACCTCCAGCTCAGCCTACTGAAAACCAGAAAACTATTGAGCCAGAGAAGAGAGCAATAGAAAACAGCAACTTACTCTACTCTGCCAGGTCAGAACACTGCTTATTAGGGGTTGGATAGGCTTATTGTGTATTTCTGTGTCCTATGATGTCTTATTTCTTTAGGCGCTGGTGATGTGGCGGAACAATTAAAACGAAGGTAAAAGAAAGCTGATGTGCTATTTGCCTGTATTTGATGGAACATCATGCAAGGCTTTGCGTGCCGTGTTACAGCGCACTGTATTTACAGGTTAATAACATCAGAATGTCTTTATAAACACTTGGTGGGTGAGAAAGTAATCCACAAAAGCTGTGGTGTGTAAAATTGGATTTTCCATAGGAGTCATGAAGACGAACAGCTGCCGATTGATGTGGATACACAGTACCTTGCTTAGAATTTCCCCTGTTTTTTAGATACAATTTTTATAATGAATAATACCTTGTTTTTCACAATAACCATTTTTTCTGAGGTTAGTGTCAGTCTGGGCAACTTTTCTCTGACTTTGTTTGACAGTGCTAGTGCACAACATGTTGCAGGTGCTTGAAATAAGCGACCAGGAAGATGATTTATCACATCAACCATTGTGAACTGGTTGTGTATTTTATCATTAAACGAATTGCGAGGAAGCTATCCATCATTAATAACACATTTATTTAAGCTTAATTGTTATTAAATTATACCTCTTTGGCAGAATGAAATTGATTACTAGTGATTCAGAGCTCCTGCAGAGTTGATCAAAGAAAAACATACCAGCTAAAATGTTAATGAATGCCAACATGTTTAAAATATCCATTGAAATTCAAACCAGTTTGTGTGCTGCATAATTGATGACTGAGGTCTAGTGAATAAACAAGAAAGATGACAGCCATAATCTTTATGTCACTTGTCTTTATTACCATGTATGCAGACGTACCTGTAACGGTCCCAGCCTGATGGGACAATTCCGCTTCGTGTTTTCTGTGTGTTGTTGCGTTTCATGTTCCCTACCTGCTCGATTTTGTAAGTGCACGGCACTCTGGTTTTGTTTGTTCCCTTTTGTTTTCATTAAACAACCCTTCACCTCTGCGCTTTCCTCCGTCTCCCTCCATGGATCGTTATAGTACCATTTGAGCATTCATTTATACTTTGCAGCGAATACTTACATTTCTTTCTTTGGCTAGACTACTAGCTTAATTGGTGTAAAATATAAATAATACAGAATGGTTGAGAAAGTTGCCTGGAAGTAAATCATCTATCAAAATTATAATATTTGATTTGCTGCATGCCATTTAAGCAGGATCTTCTTTTTCCCTGCAATCCGTTTGATTGGACAACTCTGCACTGATCCCATGAAGTGGGGGTATGAGATCCAAGATATGGAACTGCATTAGTACGGGCTGCTCTTTCAAACACTTCATCTCACACTCTCATCAAGACATGCTACTTTAGCTGTAATTAATTACTATCATTTATGAAGAGTTTTTCACTGGTATCCCAGGAACTCATTTTTATACTCCTTTTGTAGACAGTTCATGAAAGTAACATACTTACAATGCCTTGCAGAAGTATGCAAACCCTGACTAATTCTCAAATTCTTCCGAATTACAATTGGTACATTGAAATTTCGTTCTATTTGATGTTTTATTTTAAAACACTGACACTCAAAATCAATTACTCTAAAGTGACAGTCGTTCTGTGTTGGGAAATAATGGGGAAAAAATTGTAATATGTTGCTTGGATAGGTTTTCAACCTTGGTAGAAACACCTTTTGTTGCAATAAAATCTATAAAGAAATGTTTTGAAATCTGAATATCAAATTTTTAGAAGAGAAATATTTTTTGGAGCACTAACATTGAACATGGTCACATGGTGTTCTGTGCTTGGCTGTACTGAGCAAATGCAGTAAAGTGCACATTTCGTATGCTTTGTACCACTAATACACCCTGTTTTGCATTTATCTCGCTTGTATATAATACTAACGATCAATAGCGTTAACAAACATTTACCAGCTGAAATTACTATTTCCATTAGTCATTTTTTATTGACCAGCAAATTCGATATTATTCGATATTGGCCTATAATTGTTTAATATGTCAGATTATATTTTTTTAGAAGAATTGAATACAGCAAGCAAAATAACCCTATTTTTTTCATAGACAAATATTTCCCAAAATAAAATCATTCTTTTCATAAAATCATTTATTGTTAGTGTCAGTGTTTTAAAACACAAAGAAAAATAGAATGACAATTCAACGTAAAATGTGTGAAATAGTCAGGGGCTTCAATACTTTCGCAATGTAATGTTGCTGTTACAACCAAAGCCAATCAATAGTCTATCTTTCCTTATTTGAAAAGGAATGTATATACAGCACCGGAAAAAAATTAAGAGATCACTGCACCTTTTTCTTTCCTTTCCAAAAAAGTCGAAAAGGAAAGTTTTGAGTGAGGAACAGAAGCGTTCAATTTGCAGTGGTCTCTTAATTTACACCTTCTGTTCCTCACTCAAAACCTTCCTTTCCAACTTTTTTGGAAAGAAAAGAAAAAGTTGCAGTGGTCTCTTAATTTTTTCCGGAGCTGTATATAGTACAACAGAGGCTATAACCTTCTGGAGTTGATGTGTGAGCTTTTCAGAGAAGAGAAGACTGTTGTGCGGATTAAAGACTCAATAAAATTGGCCTTCATTAGACTAGTTGTGTTTCTTCAGAATCTGCATTTGTGGGTTTGATTACAGGCTCAAAATGGCAAGAAACAAAGAACTTTCTTCTGAAACTCAGCAGTCTATTCTTGTTCTGAGAAATTAAGGTTATTCCAAGCAAGAAACAATGTATAGTACTCGCTTTACAGAACAGCACAAACTAGCACTAACCAAAATAAAAAGAAAAGTGGGAGGCCCCGATGCACAACTGAGCAAGAGGACAAATACATTAGAAGAGTTTATTTTGAAAAACAGTCACCTCACAGGTCCTCAACTGGCAGCTTCATTATATAGTACCCGCAAAACACCAGTCTCAACGTCAACAATGAAGAGGCGACTCTGGGATGCTGGCCTTCTAGGCAGGGAAAAAGCCATATCTCAACTGCCCAAAAAAAAGAAGAAATGATTAACATGGGCAAAAGAACACAGACACTGAACAGAGGAAGAACTCTGCCTAGAAATCCAGCATCCCAGGGTCGCCTCGTCACTGTGTTAATGAACAAAAAATGTGCTTTACTTTCAAAAACAAGAAACCAGGCAAGCCTAGTCCAGCCAGCCCGCAATAGAAAGTGTAGCCCTCTCAAGATTCAAACCCAGGACGCCCAAAGGCTATGTCATTAACCACGATACCACAGAGCTGCATATTTGCGGGGTGTCAGTACAGCCTCTTGTGTCTATCCTGAACAAATCCTCTTTTGCCACTGGCCATTTTAAGTTATATGGCCATTCGTGAATGACATTGATATAGTTAAACTGACTAACATTTCTTACTAAGTTTACCTCCACCACAAATAGTATCTATGTATGCCCTTTGCCATTGGCCGTTTTAACAGCGCATTAGCCAGTAACAAGCTTCACTGGTATCTACTAACTTACTGGAATAGTCATAAGAATTGAGCAATTGCTAGCGAGTCTGCCAAAGCTACTTCATTTTATGGCATAAGAACGTATTTTTTTCTTTCATGGCAAAACAACATACTTTTTTTTTTCATTCGTGAATGACATTGATACAATAACTATCAATAAAGGTGACGATAACTAACTTTTTCATCAAGGTAAAAGACGAGAGAATCGTGGAATCTACCAGAAATAATTAATAAATGTTGTTGCTCTCAATAGATTCGAACTCAGGACTTCCAAAGAAAAGGCAATGTCTTTAACCACTACGCCACGGCATAACACGTTGCAGCAGTCGCTAGACTCCATTGAGGATTGTGTTAAACTGACTAATGTTTCTTATTAAATTTAACTCCACCATAGCGTCTATGAACTGTGTGGCTTTTGCCACTGGTCGTTTTAACAGCTTATTAGCCAGTAATAGGCTTACTAGTATCTACTAACTTCCTAGGAATAATCATAAGAATTGAGCAATTGCTAGTGAGACTGAATATGAACTTTTCCATGCCAGAAACAGTCGCAATATAACCGTATACAGTTTCAGTTAAGGCTTATCATAACGTAACTACTGTATGTTGTACCCAGCAAATGTGTTTGTCTATCCTGACCCAAAAAACATGCACAGATGCGTACTTCGAAAATCCACCAGAAACAGTCGCAATATAACCATAAACTGTTTTATTTCAAGCTTACAATAATGTAGTTACTGGAGGTTTTAACCAGCGAAGTTTTCGTCTATACTGAACAATTCATAATGTGTACTTGGCTTCGCCTGTGAAGAGATACGAACTCGGGACGTATAGTTCGCAGATCCGCTTCTCTAACCACTACACTATTTAACAAGGTACAGTCAGTCAGTCACTCACTCACTCACTCACTGACTCAGTAAGAGACATTCGCTTACGCGGTCCGGCAATAAGGAAATTTGACCCAAAACTTTTCAACTGTAGTGCATTAATAAAATAGGGACAAAATGAAACTTTTCAACAGTAGTGTATATATTAAATAGGGACAAAATGAAACTTTTCAACAGTAGTGTATTTATTAAATAGGGACAAAATGAAACTTTTCAACAGTAGTGTATATATTAAATAGTGACAAAATGAAACTTTTCAACAGTAGTGTATATATTAAATAGGGACAAAATGAAACTTTTCAACAGTAGTGTATATATAAAAGAGGGACAAAATGTCACAACACTGGGGTTGGATTAGGAAATAATTTGACCAATGGACAATTTTCCTGCCCACATATTGTAAAAGGCAGTTTGCTTAACTGTTAAATTTAGGGCGAAAGTAACACTTGTTATCGTTAGAATACTTATTATCATTATTAGAATTAAGGTTAGGATTATTATAAGTAGGATTTGTTTTAAAGACAATCATTTTTGGTGTCCTCATTTATATACCAAAGTAAACAAGCCTAGGTTAATTTGATAAACTGACCAGAAGTCATATTTGATAAATAGGTATTATTATTATTTTACATATAACAAAACCTAAAAGAACGTAAAAGAATGACAGACTCTTTTCATCATAACTTTTCTCCTCCCCATCAGGAATCTAATCACAGTACCACATGTCATCACAAGCAAAATATCTAACATTTAGGCAATATGGCATGAGAACCAACTAAGGGTTGTTTATAGGCCAGAGGTGAACCCAAAGGCCTGACAGCCCTTAAGGCATAGTTATTACACACAGTGATCATCGGGGTAAAGTGTCCTACTGCTTTCATGAAACAATTGCAAAATATATAAAATATGTTTTAATTTATTGAGTATTTTTTTTTCTTGAATCCTTCCACCAGACAATGTAGTTCATGCAAAATTCAGATGTTAGTTCTGAAGCTTTGAATTAGCTAACCAAACCCGCTGGTCGCTAAGTCTTTTGGGATGTTTTGACCAAGTTGTTTATTCTGTGTTCTGTTCATTACATGTTTCTGAGTTAAACAAATCATGAAATCAAAATGAATTAAATCAAGCCTATTTGCCTCTGATCTACACAAAAAAGTCCATACTGTCAAAGTGAAAAAAAAATATTCACATTGTTTTCAATTAATTACAAACACAAAACAGAAAATAATTTATGACATAAATAATCACAACCTAGTGGGAGGTCCCACAATCGGTTAGTACAATTCCTAAAAAAAACTACATCATGAAGATCAATGAACATTCAAAGCAAATCTGGAATAATGTTCTTCAAAAGCACCAATCAGGGGTAGTACATGAAAACAATTCCAGGGCATTAAATATCCCCCAGAGCACAGTAAAATCCATTATTAGGAGTTGGAGAGAATATGGCACAACTGTGATTCTGTATACCGTAGAATAGGGCGTCTGCAAAAATGGAGTATCTGATCATGAAGCTCACTAATCAGGGAGGCCACCAAGAGACCTATGGCAACTCTCAAGCACTTAGTCTTCCAAGCCTGAGCTGCGAGACACTGCTTCAAAAGTAACATTCATGGGAGAGTGGCAAAAAGAAAAAACCTACATCAAATCAGAGTTTGCCAGAAGGCATGTGGAGACTGAAACAGTGGAAGAGGCTATGATCTGATGAGACAAATGTATCACTTTTTGGCTGCAGTGCTAAGCTCTATGTTTGGCACAAGACCAACACCGCACATCAACCTGAGATCACCATCCCTACCATGAAGCATGATGGTGGCAACATCATGCTATGGAGATGGTTCTTTCAATCACAGCCTGGACAGCTTGTAAAAATTGGTGCAGCAAAATACAGAGACATTTTGGACTTGGGAGACGATTCATCTTCCAGCTGGACAATGACTGCAAACATAGAGCCAAAGCCTCACTGGAGTGGTTTAGAAACCAAAAGGTCAATGGCCCTCATTCATAAAACGTGCGTATGATCATATTTGATCTTAAAATGATGGGACAAACATTTCGCCGGCAGGGCTGGTATTCATCAATGTTATCTTTGTCGAGTCATAATGATCAAACGCATGTGCAAGCCGACGTCAAAGAATAAAATAATGCTTGATTTGCAATAAGACCATCATTATCACAAAAAATAACAATCGTCACAGCCTCAGGAACAATAACCACAATTATAATTTTAATAGGTAGGCTAATATAAAATAAGATGACGAGGAATATAACATACAAACGTACCACAATATTAAATAGTGTGTCACTAAAGTATTAATGTATTATTTATTTCACTTTATTCTGCATTTTTTATCTTTTATTTCTGTTGTTCATTCATTTGTAAGGTGTTTGAATTGCCTTTGTGTATGTTACGGCACTAGACAAATAAACTTGCCTTGCCTTGCTTTTCCTAAGTCACTCCCCAGGTTGCAGTCAGTTCTGGGCCATATCAGTACACCACCAGCCAGTGTTGGTGCGTGTGGGCCAGAACTGCCAGATACTCAAGATAAGGGCCGTATGTGTGCGAGGTTTGGGCCAGGGACCTAGGCGTGTATTGGGCCAGCAAAACACAAAGGATGCCCAATTTTTTTGCTGGCCCAATATAGGCCTATTACCGATGTACTTGGAGATCACAAATTGTCGTTATAATTTCAGTGTCTGGCATCTTGATTAGCTAACAGGTCTTACATTGACTAGTGAGAGGATAAACCAGTGGTTCTGGGTTGAGCAGTTACCCTAATGATGGCCGAGCTTGCTCTTCTAAAAGACATGGGCTCTTGACTGAGACGTGAAAGTGTACCGTAACTGTGCTGATTTTGTCATGGAGAATGACGAATGGTTAATTAGCTGTTTCAGGCAATAATTTATACTGAAATCTGTAAATTAATAGGTTGATGATCGCCACACCCGCATAAATTACAGGTGTGTCATATGTAAATAAGGACAGGTGCAGTGCATTCTTGCATCCACAGCTTTATACGATTTATCAATCTGCAATGACATCTGTGCTTATTTCGACCAGGTGCATCAGTTTTATGAATCACACTTGTAAATGATCGTATATCTCTTCCCATTCTTGAATCTGAGATCTTTTCTGAAAAGGTTTCATGAATGAGGGCCAATGTCCTTGAGTGGGCCAATCTCAGGCCGGATGTCAATTCAACTGAGAATGTTGAAATAGTTGAAAATTGCTGTTCACCAAAGGTGTATTTGTAGTTAATTTAGATCAATCAATCAATCAATCAAATTTATTTATAAAGCCCTTTTTACATCAGCAGTTGTCACAAAGTGCTTTTACAAAACACCCGGCCTTAAAACCCCAAGGAGCAAACAACAGTAGTGTTGAATTTCAGTGGCTAGGAAAAACTCCCTAAGATCAATTTGAAGAGTTTATGTTTCAATTTGACATTTTGGAATTTGTGATGATCGGTGACAGAAATCTCCTGATTAAATCCTGTTTGATTTTATGTTGTAACACAATAAAATGTGGAAGTCTAAGGGGGGTGAAAAGGTAAATTGAGTCCAGAGGAGCTAGACCTAGCAAGCTAGACCTATAAAGGTTATTTAAACAGTAATGTTGCTTGTTAGGTTGTTCTATACTGTAGAATACTCCAGCAATTGTTATGTATATCATTGCTATACTTGCTGTATCTACACAGTTGTGCTCAAAAGTTTGCATACCCTTGGAGAATTGGTAATATACAGTTCTGGAAAAAATTAAGAGACCACTGCAACTTTTTCTTTTCTTTCCAAAAAAGTTGGAAAGGAAGGTTTTGAGTGAGGAACAGAAGGTGTAAATTAAGAGACCACTGCAAATTGAACGCTTCTGTTCCTCACTCAAAACTTTCCTTTTCAACTTTTATGGAAAGGAAAGAAAAAGGTGCAGTGGTCTCTTCATTTTTTTCAGAGCTGTATGTAAGTAGTAAATGTAGGGTATATTATTTCAGATTGGTGATTTATGACCCTAGTGGGCGGGGCTTCCAGATCGATTTGTCAGGTGGGCGGGACTTCCGGTGTGACGTATGGACTTCCTGTATGACGTGTGTTAGGGCGGGACTTCCGGAATGATGTATGCATGTCCGGTGACTTTGTGATTTATGATTGCATTGATGTGTCCATGTTTGATGTTTTACAACGACTGATAAGCACCCCGGACGCGTGTTATAACAGGTGGGCTATGTTTGATGTCTAACAATGGAGGTCTTAGGGTTCCGGTATGTTAAATTCCCAGGCATTAAATAAGTGTTATATCAGCGGCAAGATGTTTGGTGTTCAACAAAAGGGGTGCCAGGGTGCTGCATATACAGGTGCTGGTCATATAATTAGAATATCATCAAAAAGTTGATTTATTTCAGTAATTCCATTCAAAAAGTGAAACTTGGATATTATATTCATTCATTACACACAGACCGATATATTTCAAATGTTTATTTCATTTAATTGTGATGATTAAAACTGACAACTAATGAAAATCCCAAATTCAGTATCTCCGAAAATTAGAATATTACTTAAGAGCAATACAAAAAAAGGATTTTTAGAAATGTTGGCCAACTGAAAAGTATGAACATGAAAAGTATGAGCATGTACAGCACTCAATACTTAGTTGGGGC
>JACXGI010002867.1:0-15422 GCA_016801175.1 Esox masquinongy
AATTTTCTGAGATACTGAATTTGGGGTTTTCATTAGTTGTCAGTTATAATCATCAAAATTAAAAGAAATAAACACTTGAAATATATCAGTCTGTGTGGAATGAATATATACATTATACAAGTTTCACTTTTTGAATGGAATTACTGAAATAAATCAACTTTTTGATGATATTCTAATTTTATGACCAGCACCTGTATATGAACTGATTGTCAAGTGACTTACCTGGCGAAATAATGGTTAAATGGACTTTGAGCTTGGTTTTTTAGTTCAGGACTAGGCTTAATCTGTGTCTGTGAAACCCGGCCCCTTGAGTTTGATTAATGACATAGGCACTTGGCTTAAAACAGGCTAAATTGACCAGACAACATGAAAATAGAGGTCTCTCACCACAAAAACAGCATGAAAAAGCAACAGCATTTCTTGTCATCGGACAAGTCAGAGTTATTCTTCCTTGTTACAGTCTATTTGGGTGCCTAATGAACACAACCTTTTTACTATAGCTGCCAAGACAATGCTAATTACTGTGTCACTGAAGATAAGAACATCTGTAACAGCTGTTGTATTATTGAACAAGGAAACAGTAAACATGACGTCCCCCATGAATGATATGCCCCTGGGCCAATCAATGTAATTTTATAAATGCCAGTTCTTTATGAGAAGACACGTCAGTTATGATATAGTTTGGGTTGGCTAGACTCATATTCCTACATTAATGGCAGGAAGTCATCATTTCAAGACTTTTAGTGAAACAGGATGAAAGGCATAACCGCTTTAAAGACTGACGATTGGCCAATACGCATTGCCCCATGGAGCACACGTTTGCCAGTGGGCACAGGCGACCATTTGTTTCATGAGGTAACGCACTTTGTGTGAGGTGCTTATGGGCATGGACCGATCCGTAGTCTCCGACTGATGCCATCATGCGGATAGTAATTATACAGGTACTGACGCAGTCGTGACCATTGTGACACTCCGCATGGGTGGCAGCACACTCTAGAAAACATGGTCATGGTATTATCTTTCAGTTGTCATTTAGAGGAAGAAGTGGCGACAACGCAGTGCCCTCATTTAGTGTCATCGGAACCTGCTTGCAAAGTGACAAAAATGTGAATGGGTTCCAGTGTGTGTCATTTAGGGGAAGCAGTAGCCTGTAACAATGATGCCAGGTCATGTCACAGTGTTGACACAGTGTCATTGTTGCAGGGGTTCCCAACCTTTTTCCTCAGGCCCCCTTTTTGACATTTGATAAATGTCAGACCTGTGCTAAATACACCACCAGCTGGATTTTGTTACATTTGAGGGATGTGTGTATATATATATAGAAGGACTGTTGTGTATGTATGTATGTATGTAAAATGTATGTATGTAATAGTATTAGAATGTATTCATAGTATTAGAATATATATATATATATATATATATATATATATATATATGCTAATTATGCACATTTTCATTCTAATACTATTACTACTAGTTTCTATTGCTATTTCTAATATTATTACTATTACTGTTTCAAATAATATTAATAAGAAGAATCTGGGTTTCTCTAAATGTAATTCTGCTACTGTTCTCTGTTATGATAATTTACATTAAATGTGAATTTAGTTTAACATTTTATATTTGACAGAAAGTGATTAGATCAATAGAATATAGAAAAAGATAGAAAATAACTATCCACGCAGTCTATTTTTTTTTTACTCCTTGATCTTAGAAGATTGCACCTCAGCAAAGATCTTCCCATGTGCATCAACGCTGCATCTCCCTTTTTTTACAGGTTGTTTCTAGCTTAAACCATTTTAGATCTGTATCTTTATAGATTGCTATTACTCCCCTTATTAAAGGTTGTTGCCTCAAATTGGTTTTAAAAAACAATGGCGATTTGCCCCTGCTTGTGAAAAGACATAAGCAGTCGTGTTTAAACCCCAGATGTGATTTAATAAAACTATCGGTTTTGTTAGTTAATACTATTGTCAAAGGAGTGGTGGATTTGGTTTTTCAAGTCACAGGTGTATACAGTAGAGGTTCAGAAGTATGAAAAGTTTGCATGGTAACAGAACACTTTATTATGGAAGACAAACAATTTTGCTTTGGCCTTTCTGCACTTTCTTAAATGTTGAGCTTAACTAAAATGACTGTGGCAATGTAACATATAGGGGTTAACAGTACCTGTGCCAAGTGACCTCAGGATCAGGGGATCCCGATGTTATGCAGGTGAACGTCACAGACTCCTGGTAGTCTGCAGTGGCATTGAAGGACTGTTGTACTACAGACAGCACAGGAGGGACTGGAGAGAAACAAGACAATGACTGCAATTAGTGAGGATGTCGTCATATAACACACGGGAGAGTGATTTCCCTCCCAAAAAAAAACAGCTTAGAGCTGGTCATGGTAGAACCATGCTGCTGCTGCTGACCAGTATGGATTACCAGCATCAGTACTGTCATTTTCCTGATTGACCCAGGATTGACCATCAAAAACTATCTTAGACCAGCTATGAACTTAAGCTGGTCTGATCCCTTTTCTTTTAAGCCAACACTGTTTTCGGCTGAGCAGAGCTTATGTAGGTGTGTGAATTTACACTGGGTGAATTTATATTGCCTCTGACAATAGAGCCGCCATTTTATATCTAATTCCTTTGTTCGTCGACAGCATACGAGTGATCTACTGTGCACGTCAATATTGTTCTCGGCAACCTCAGCTGGTCAGCTGGGCTAGCAGTGGTAGCTAGCATTTAGACTGACATCCCAGCCTTGCTGGTTAGCCTGACTGACAACCGTAACTAGCAATTACTGTCATCCCCTCGTAGTTGCACTCCGCCGGGTCACTGTGTGTGACCAGAACATCTAGCTCTGATGTCAAAGTTAAATTACCCAAGAAACGAGGGGACAGAGCAAAACACCTTGTTGAGAAACTTCTCCTCCACACATGCTGGCGTTTGAGAACGTGTTTCTGTCCTGAATGTAGTCAATGCGATGTGTCACACCGCCGTGCAATCGACACGAGCTGTCATCCACCAGGAGTGAATGGAGAGCCATCCCTCAAGGCTTGCTGATAGTCGGCCTACGGACAGGCTGGTGACAGCTCTATATTACAACCGTGTTTATCTGCGCTACCTCTGAATGCGTAGTCCATTTCTCAGTCCCTTTGGCCCACTTATATCTCTCTGCATCTCTCGTCCGCTCTCAGTCAAGGATACAGTTGCATATGTGAACATAGTATGTGCCTGTGTGCGCGCGCATACAAACACAAACCAACCCACGCCGAAATCCACACGCTTGAACACCCCCCCTCTCCTCCCACACAAACAGACTATATGAATATCACAACGTTTCACGCTTCTTGGCTTTAGAAACGACTGAACAATTTCAAGAGCATGCGTTTTATTCAGGATTACAGTGCCCCGGGTTGAGCTCTCTCTCTCCCTGTCACTTTCCCTCTCTGACAAGATTACCATTGATTTGCTTGCAAATCGAACACCATTCTCTCAAGTCCCTGATCCAATACAGCACATTCCCACATCGGTAAGCCTCATTGAAATGACCCGGTATACCATGCTAGCCAGAGATATCAAAAGAGCAAATCAGCAACATGCTAAGTAGCCGTGAGGAATCGCAAAGAGAACAGAAATAAATGTTTAATCTGCTTTATCATTTCAATTTCAAAGACTTGGAGAAGAAGAAAGGTGGAGAGAAATAAGGGTGTAAAAACGCATGCTCCCTTGAGCACACAAACAGCCCACGAACATGCACATGTGTACACGCAGAAACACAAACAAAAGCATATTATTAAGCTTATTAAACATTTTAGATTATGTAAGGTAATTTACTTTAATCAATCACAAGAAATTGCGTATAAAATATCATAACCAAATCAATAATATTCCTGAATATCCTACAGCTGTTTTTGCAATCAAAAGTCGAGTATTGAATGCAAATTATGAAGAAAGAGCTGGTGTAGCTGACATGTATAAGCCTCAAATGACTTTCCCCCTGCTGACCTTTTCCTTTTCGGCTAGCCAATCAGAGGAGTATCTCCTGCTGATTGACACAAGTTCACCAGTCAATCAGCCGTCCACCACCTCCCCTCAATCACCTGCTCTGATGATAACACCAGACCAGAGTATGCAAGGAAAAAGTATTTTAAGCTAGCCACACTGTCTGCATGATAAAACTCCAATGCTAATGTTTATCAGCAACATTTGAGACCTATCTTTATTTAGTCCTTAGACAAATTCTTTAACTGTTAGGCTGACTGACTAATATAATATTTTGATGCTAATCATTCCAATGGTTTCATACAGCAATTTGGTTAAATTTAATGCTTTATGTTTAACATGAACAAAAATATAAACACTTATGAAATAAATGTAAAGTATTACTCCTATGTTTCATGAGTTTAAATAAACGATACCAGACAAATTCCATACACAAAAAAGTGCTTTGTGTACATTTGTTAGTAATTTACATCTGTTAATGAACATTTTTCCTTTGCCAAGAAAAGGTGTGTCATAACAAAAAGTTGATCATGACACAGCTGCACCATGTGCAGGGGACAACAAAAGTCTAGACTAATTTGCAGTTTTGCCACACAACACAATACCACATATGATGTAAGTTAATTAACTTCAATCAATAACAAATAAATAGCTGAAAAATATCCATAAATGAATCATTCATATTTCTGAATATCCTACAGGTGTGTTTGCAATTAAAAATCTCGTTTTTAATGCAAATGGTGAAGAAAGAGCAGATGTAGCTGATAGGTATAAGCCTGAAATGACTTTCCATGCTGACCTTTCATTTTCAGCTAGCCAATCAGCAGAGGAGGAATGTCCCTTGCTGAGTTACACTGGTTCACCAGTCAATCAGCAGAAAGCCAGCCCTCAACCACATCCCCCTCAATTGCCTGTTTTGGTGATAACACCAGACCAGTGATTGCAAGGAAAAAGGCTAGCCACATTGTCTGCATGATAATGTCAATGCTGATGTTAATCAACAACATCTGAGACGTATCTTTGTTTAGTCCATAGACAAATACTTTTATTGATGAACTGATTGAATAATATGATTTTTGATGCTAAACATTCCAAATGTTTTACACAGCAATTTGTTTAAATTGAAAGTTATCCATGACAGACATGATACACAAAAATGTGCACACATTTGTTAACATCTGTTAGTAACTTTGCATCTGTTACCATTTCGCCTTTGCCAAGATAAGGTGTAGCATATCAAAAAGCTGATCATTACACAGCTGCACCTGTGGACAACATAAGACTAGTCTCGTGCAGTTTTGCCACACGACACAATGCCACAGATGTTTCAACTTAAGTTGCAATGGATAAGTTACATGTGTGTATAATATCCCAAATGTTTTGTCCAATCTATAGATTTGCACGTTTATATAATGTTATATTATATAATATTATATAACGTCAGTGGCATGTGCAATATACAATAGCTTCGGGACACCCTTTGAAAGATTGCATTCTAAAGTCCAGAAGGACGTTTTATCTACATTTCTTAGGGCCTTACTGCTAAAGTTTTCCAAACTTTTCTTTTCACTTCTTAGGGCATGAGTGACTAGTCCACAAGGACCTGATCTAGTGATCAATGCAACTTAGGGGGGTCTTAGTTTGGGCTTTAGAGGTTTTTTCTTCCTTCCTGAGTTCTACTTAGTACTTAGGAGTTTTCCTTTCCTTAGGTATCTTGGGAGTTTGTCTTTGTATTTTTTCCTATTCCCTTCCAGTTATGGAAGTACTTCTGAGATTTTTCGTCTCTATCAGTCGGGCAATACTAAGGGCCCAATATGTAGTGACAACAGTAGCGGACTGTCCCATCTCTGTAACCGACTAGCAGTTGTCATGTTGCCGGGTGGATAATAGGTCTTGCCTCATTGAGCAGGCTTATTGGATCTTCCTCACAACTATAAGTGGTGCTCTAAATGTAACGCCATCCGTGTGTTTTATTTCTCAGCCGAGTGTGTTTATTGCATTAGGTGGGAAGAACTAGAGACAACATTGCGGGTGCTCATGCATAACCGGTGCTTATAGCTTGCGAGAGATCAAATTTCAATCAGTCTCCGAAACGCTCTCAGGTGACTCGCGTTCCCTCATCTCTCTCGGGCCTGGATGAGGACAAATGAGGGAATTAAAATGACACCCTTTCGATTTTTTGGACTACAGAGCCCCGAGCTGGAGCTAATTGAAATCTTCAATCACAGAAATTGTGCGAGTAGAAAGGAAATCAAAGGCGTGGCAGCAGCTAAACTGAGTAACTCTATAATGAGCCTGTCTAGATTGCAGAGTCTGTTCTTACTCTCAAACTAAGGCATCTGAGGTGAAAGTACAGTTCTTATATGTTCAACACAGTTTACTACATACAATTCAGTCTTTATAGTAAAAATGTGGTTCAGAACCACAGCTGCATTTGCAAATTTGACTTTGGCGTTTTGCTCAGAATAACTCCCAGGTTTAAACCACGTTTTTTCACACTTTCAGTCACACAATGACCACTGATTCATTTAGAGTCAACGACCTGATTCTTACACAGCAGGTAAGATTCCTTTTGAATCAATGACTCAGAAGACAAAGGAATAATAATCAAACCAGTGTAAGAAGAAAAAAATAATTATACAATCTAATCCTGGCCACTAAGACAAACGCTCCTTTACTGTGCAAGACCAAGCGTCTCCAGGCCGATAAGCATTTCATTTCACCTGTGTTCCTGGGTTGTGATTGTTTGCGAGCTGGCAACCCTGTACCCGTTTCAGCATCTGACACTGTGGAGGGTTGAAGGGGAGAATAATTCTGTCTTACTGGCGACTTCATTCTTACCTTGAGAGGAGCATCAATTCCGGACACCACCGGTCAATAAATCTCTGTGTCTGGCCTTAGATAGCCTTCACACTGATTCTCATCCTAAGCACCACTACGGTCTGGCTGATATTGTAAAAAAAACAAAAAAAGTATGTGGCTGGATAAGATTTGATCATGGGTCGTGGGTGATCAGAGCTGGTTCGGTATGTTAGAGTTCACGCTATGGCCCAGTTTTGTGCTCGTCATCCTTACAGTTCTCTTCTGAAATTCATCAGGACGTGCAGATCCTGTAGGAACCAAATCACATTTCACTGGCGCGTGAGGGATGGGGATTTAAACTACTGACTTTGGCTCCCAGTGTTGTGTTGAGTTCCAACCCTGAATTTGAATCAATACCTAAACATAATTTTGAAATTGTCGCTGTTCGAGCCATATCCCCTAACTTGAATACTTAACCCATTTTGTTTACACTTTTGCTTAGTTTGTCTGACAGCTAAAATACTAATGAGATTATTGAAGAGTTAGTCAATGGCAAAATTACAGATATATGATGATATGGTAAAATTAAAAACATTAATAGTGTTGATACTGCCATGCTGCAGCTGGGTAGATTCTCTTTAAAATGTTTCAGTATCCATTTTGTCAAGGCTTTGTCCATTTCTTTGCTTCAAACAACCAAGGTTACATGCATAACCATGTATTTTGGTTATGACAAAGAGTAGGTATGCTATTTTAGATAGCAAACTTTCTGTTCACTGCAGATGGTTAGACAGGTATTAACTACAGTTGATGGAAAGCATTATGCTACGCTACAAATAGCTACTCACCATTCACCACTACCTCAATGTCCACAAAGTTGATTTCGCCGCGGGCCTCCACACGTGCTTCGCAGCGGTACACCCCTTCATCCGCTTTGGTCACCTTGTGGATCTGCAGGTTGTTGTTGGGTAGCACCTGGAACCTGCCTTCACAAGTGAAAGACAATGGAGGGAGAAGGTAAATAGTGTAAGAATGTTAAGTTTAGGGACGGACAGATAGAGAAACAGCAAGTGAGGGAGCGCAAACTAACTTCTGTGAAAATTCTGCTGCACTTCATAACCTCCTGCCAAACGTATTACCACATGAGAAACACACATTTTCCTCACATCACAAATAAACTGTTCTCACATTTTCCTCACATCACAAACAAACAGACCTCAAAGACACACAAATAATTTGAAATCAAATCAAACATTGATAAACTCCTGTATTTGTTAGGTGAAGTATCACATCGTGCCATTACAGCTGAAAGATTAGCAACCCGCGAGAAAAGGGCAACCAGCATAGAAAAACAACTTTGTGAGAAGAACCAACATCATTAATTTTCCCTGGTCATTCATACATGTAACTGCACATTGTTACAACCTTGTATATTACAAGATATCAAAATACATAACATTTGAAAATACCTTCTTGCTTTTGAAAATATTTTTTGTAATGTATACTTAAAATAACAGAACATTTAACGCTACGTTAATATGTATTTTTTCACTTCTGTCATTTATTATAGCTTAAGAGAAATGGGTTAGGGATAGACAGAAAGATAGAGCGAGGTATAGACAGAGAGATAGAGATAAAAAGAGAGGAGGAGAGGTGGAGTACAAAGAGCATAAGGAAGTCTGCCAACTCAAGTCACATACTTCATTTCAAATAATAGTTTCATAAACCTCTACCACTTGTAGCCTTTTTTTCTGCAAAGCAAAGAGAGATAAATACTTAAGCAATTAAGGTCTTCAGTTCACTAAAAAAGATTCCCATCGCTCATCATTGTTGTCAGTGTCAGATAAGTAAGGACCCTATCTCTTTCTGTTGAGCTCAAAGATATTTATAACCTTGTCCCGTAATTAGTATGGAATAATATAAATATGCACCTCTATCTCCATCTTTGATCATTACTGCATGGGGAGGGGCGTCGAAGGGCCTTTTGAATTTCAATTAAAAAATCTGACGGCTTTCAAATGTATCAGACTAATCATTTCCCTAATCAGCCAAGGAAGTTTGTCTGTGGGATAGGGTGGATGAAGTAGGGAAGTATAGAAGGATGAACGTAATGACGGGGTGACTGAATACTGGTAAACAATTCCGAACCTGCAAATTAACTCCTGTCCATCATGCTGAAGACGTGTTCCAGTAGTTTAAGATTTGTTTAGTTCCTTCTCACTTATTCCTACAGTAAAATGTTTCTAATATTCTTAGATTTACTTTATTTGTGGAATGAATAATAACTTGGGGCAATGAAAAACGATTGTGTGGATAAATTACTCCCCAATTGTAAAATACTGCTATTGTATCCAGAGTAGGGTGTGTGATGACACTGCTGCCCATTTCTACAGTATTTGTAAACCCATTATTCACAGGATTCTATTTTGGATGGAATCTGTTCAGATCAGTATGAATGAATCATGTTTCTGTAATCAAATATCTTATTGATCCATTATATTATGTGGCGCAAACGCTCCCTCGACAGGTGCACCAGTGTTGTACCAACGCCCCCAAGGAGAGAAAGCTGGAAGGTTGCAGAACATTCCGGAGGCAGCAAGCAGGTCGAGCCCCGCACCTACTGGATCAAATTATGATATTTGGCTACAGAAATGTAGCTTCCATTAAAAATAGAATATGCATAAATAAATAAGGACATAAAAAATCTGAATTAATGAGTCGAGGAACATAATGAATGAAGATGCTATTCAGATTTTTTCCATGATATAATTAAGCAATTATGTAATGTAATTATGCAATATATCATGTAAGTAACTTTGAAAGAGATGTGTTTAAGGAATAAACATCAGTGTTCTTTGCAGATGACGCATAGCCACAGTGTTAATTTTTCCAAGGTAATGTACAGAATGGAAGTTTTTATACCTTTTACTACAGGATACAAATGACAGCATAAGCAAATATTTACTAGTAGAAATTGTGTTCTTGTTTATATTTAAATGTTTTATTAATTAATTTATGCTTTCTTATATTTTGGTTTCTACAGATGCAACACAGTCATTAAGTCTATTTGTTAACACTTTAAAATCCAAAGAAATTTGACATGATGACCGTGATAACCAGGGGTTCCCTCAGTTGTCTATTCATAATGGAGACAAGGAGATAATTCGTGAACTCTGTATTCATCAGGAGATTCTCTCCTTCCAAAACCAGAAAAGGAACCAGGCAAGCCTAGTTCAGCCGGCCTGCAATTAAAAGTGGTAAATGTTGTTGCCATCACTGGATTCAAACCCGGGCCTCCCACATGAGTGGCTGGGTCTTTAACCACTACCCCACAACACAATATGTTGGATCTGTGCCGGTAGAGCATCTCGACATTAGATAATTTTTTCATGCATTAACATCACACCAAGTTTGAATATTTCGCTAGACACCATTAGGCAGAGAGACTGAATATGAACTTTACACAGCCAAAGCTACTTCATGGCACAAAAATGTTTGTTTTTCTTTCATTCGTGAATTACATTGATACAATAACTATCAATATAGATGACTGTAACTGACTTTCTCGTCAAGTGAAAAGACGAGAGAACTGTGGAAACCCCTACTCTTTTAATGCCCAAGGGGTTTTGATCTAGCCTATTACCCCAAAAATCATGCACGGATGCGTACTTTGAAAATCCACCAGTCGCAATACAAACAGTTTTATTTTAGGCTTACTATAACGTAGCTACTGAAGGTTGTAGCCAGCAACGCTTTTGTCTATCCTGACCCAAAACGCATGCATGGACGCGTACTTCAAAGATCCACCAGAAATAGTCGCAATATAACCATAACCATTTTTAGTTTAGGCTTACTATAACGTAGCTACTGAAGGTTGCAGCCAGCAAAGTTTTTGTCTATCCGGAACAAATCCTAATGCATAATTTGCTTTGACTGTGAGGAGATTTGAACACAGGACCTATTGGTTGCAAGCCAGTGTCTCTAACCACTACACTTTTTAACAAGGGATAGTCAGTCAGTCACTCACTCAGTCAGTCAGTAAGAGACATTCGCGAGCGCTCTTCTTGGCTGGCTCTGCTTATGTGGTCCGGCAAAAAGATGGTAGGAGTGAGATGACAATTCATTCCAAGTCAATCATTTTGTCCTATTTTCTAATCATATGACAACTTATTGACATCCAAAATCTTTAAACTTTTTCAAACTGTCATAAGGAAAATAAACAAGCTGATTAACTTTCAGATATTAAATAGATTTATATTCATAGTAATATAGTAATTTAAACCTTCAGTATTTACATTTGGGAATGCATAGCATTAATTGGATGAACATTTATTGTATATTCATAGCAGCAATTATCTATTATCCTAAGCTTCCTACATACAACCTTTTTAGGATCAGGATTTGAAATGCTACAAAATCCTCCTGGCACATCCACAAGGGAGCATCTCTAGGTGATGCTGGCGCGGCTATCAGGATTTTCACGTGTGATCTCAACACAGTCTGAGAGTGAAACAAAGTAACATAGCAATTTACAACGATAAGCCTACTACAAGCCAGATGATGATTATGTAACTTTTGAACTTTTTGGCAGCAGTTATTCTAAGTCTGAATGGTGGAAAGAAATTCCTGTTATCTTACCTACCAATCTGAAAAGAAAACGCACAGAGACTGCTGGACAGACAGAAGAAAATTACTGTGGAACTTCCCAAATTGAAGAAGACTGACATGGAAAAAATACAAACATTTTCCCATGTTAAATGTAGGGATAGTACTGACAAGAGAAGAACATTACCAGCCTTCAGGTATAGACTTATAGGCTTATAGGAACAAACAACAAAATAAGGAATTTACTAGTGGAAATGATGTGTTTTCATTTATATTTACATGTTTTATGCTTTTTCATGTTTTGGTTGTTATAGACACAACCAAGTCAATATGTCTGTTTGTTCTATGTAAATACAAAATGAATCTAAGGAAAATTTTAAGTAATTCTCATGATTAAATTTCCCGTGTATATCTCAGCTTGCAAGGCCATTGAACATTTAGAATGAACGTCGCATTATAGAACAAAATAGATGTAAAGACCGGGTCGCTTCTGTAGCGACCAAAACATAAAAAAGCATATATTCACTAATAAAACCGTAAATATAAATGAAAATACAAAGTTTCTACTAGTAAATGTTGGCTTATATTGATGTTTGTGGGTAACAGCAGGATAAATGCCTCTATAAATATTGATGTTTATCACTTTGTAAATGTAGTGGTTTCACTTCAAGTTTAGGTGTCCCGTACATCTGTTCCAAATTCATCCAACCGTCCCGTGTATCAGGAATAAATGTGCAATTCCAGCCAATCAAATATTCAACAGTATTGTGTCCCCAGCTTTCTGCATCAGCTTTTTAGCATCAACCCTAGCCTGCCCCACTATGTAGGCAAAAATGAAGACGATGCACCAAGCCATGCTGCCATCCATGTCCCAATACCTCCTCTTCACATCTCAACCACATACAGTACAGGTGGGAAGACAAATAGGAAAAATAACAACAAATAGTGTCAAGACTTAAGGAGATAATTTCATGTTATGTTACTTTCAACGATGAATATCCTTTCCCAGATCTCACGAACATGGGAAACAAAAATAAATAACTATGTTAAAAAGACATATGGGAGAATAATATCCTGTTCTGTCATGTTTTAGTAGCAATGGAGGACAATAAAAGAAGGAAAAAAGGAAGATGTGCTTTGTACCGATCTGAACAACATTTGCATCCTCTGCTCTCCATCTTCCAAGAAGGCTCGTTAAACATGTTTTATTGTCCTACTACATGCGTAATGAAATCATATAGTGTGGCATTTATAGCTAGCATGCTATTTATAGTGTAGACTGCAGCTAAGAGGATCTTAATAAAAATGTATATCAATATTTAAAAAAGATATGGAAATAAAAATCAACACAATTTAAAATCCGGGGGTAGTTGTGGACTTTATTACTTATAGGTTCTGTTTAATTTAATGTTTATTATGATAGTGTCTTAGTTTGAATAGACTGCTCTAGAACTATTGCTTTACTGACAGTATGTTTTATTTTACCATTAATATCTGACCATCCGAATTGACAACATATAATGTATTGTTTTAAGCGATTAAATAGAAGTAGAATTAGGCTCTGAGTTTTATATTTGGCTTGTGTTAGTAAACATGTCTCTAATATTAATGGACTGTAGCAGCGCAACAATGCATAGTCCCTTCAATCCTAATTCCTTTCTCTTCTGATAAGAAATCCTTTGACATGCCCGGCAGAACACAGAGAAGTCATGAGAAAATACTGGGCCTGGAGCAATTTAATATTTTGATGGAATGAAAGGGTTAACGTATGTGCTGAGAGTTAACTTATGTACTGAAAATTTATTGGGTACAGCAGTAAAGTTACAGTATGTTTTTCAGCTGCTAGCATCTCACTAATTATACCGTTAGACATTTCACTATGAACTTATGCTGTTTTGTGTGATAAATGTGTTTATTGTATGTTGACAAATGAATTGTTGTGTCAAGTGCTACAGAGCAGGAATTCTGGTCTAGGATCATGTTCCCTTTTTTATATTTTTATTCATATACAATGAGATCATAAAGGCCAACTTATCCTAAATCAGCACTTCTACTGTGAGGTGGAATTCCTGAACAAGGAGAAATATATGTTGTTCAGTCCCTAAACAAGCCAGTTAACCCCAATTGCTTTCTGGTGGTTGCTGTAAAGAAATATAGTTTTCTTGGTCATATTAACCTGGTAGAATATCCTCTAGACATGCGGATTTGAAATTACTTACAAATTGACAGGCTTTAAATGGCTTGACAGGCTTTAAATAGATGAGATTTAACGTGAAATGGTTTTAATTTTATTTCTTGTTCCAGTAATGGTTTAAGCACTTTCTTTTCTCTGATTCTATTTTATTGTTGCAATGTGTTGAGTATTTTCTTCAATGTGTGAACTAGCTAATGTAGGCATTAATAATTGTGCCCCAGTTAGGAAGAGTGATGTGGTCTAGAGCAGACTCACGCAACTTGATCACTAGCTGAAAACAGATTTTCTGCTTTTTCCATTAGATAGATTTTGCTGATAACTGGTTCTCTTTCTGGGAGTCACCCACAAAAAGAGCCTAGCCTGACCTCACCATGAGCTATGGCGCATGTCAGGCAGCAGGCTGTTTGCTGGACTGCTAGCTTAGTGAAGTCTGTCACTAACATAGTCTGAGAAGTCAACTTGTTTTTTTCCTTAGACTACCGTGAAATAGCTCAAGCAAAGCTAAACATGGTGGTATTCACCTTAACAATAGAATAAACACCATCACAAGACTGTGATAACACCTAATATCATAAAATTGTCCTAAAGCAGGAGTATTTGAAGTACAATGGCACTCCACCAAATTGGTATTTTGAAATGCTTGGAAAGACACCACTGTTAAATTTCGAAAAGCAGTTACTTATAGTTGATCAGCCTACTTTTCCAACTGGATTGATATGGGAAGAAAAAAAACACCAGTTCCCAAGCTAAGTGGGCTTTTAGTGAGAAATTCATAACAACATAATCATAAGAAATCAAAGTATTTCTCTTCCAGTAATTAATATTTTTCCTAAACGTGTGCTGTAAAATAATGAGCAGTCTATGGAGAAGATAAAGAGTAAACTTTAAAACCAGCAAATGACATTTATTACATAAAGTGTACAATTCATGTACCAAAGTGGTTTGAGGATTCCCAAGCGTGTGTTTTTGCTGCGTTATTCAGGCATATTCACTCTGATAGAGACATAGTACCACCCTAACCCAAACCCTTCTACTGGCCTCCAACTTTTAATTCCATTGAACTTTCCAGCTGCATACTGGACATGATTCCAGCTAGAGGCAGTGATACAGTGTCTCCTAAAAAGCCAAACTGTGAGATTGTGATATTTAGCAATCAACTTAAATATGTTTTATTAAAAAGCCATATACTGTATGTATGAAATGCTCCAGCCTGGATTTAGACCTCATCATGGTACTGAGGTTGCACTAATGTACAGTGGATATAAAAAATCTACACACCCCTGTTAAAATGCCAGGTTTTTGTGAAGTAAAAGAATGAGACACAGATAAATCATGTCAGAACTTTTTCCACTTTTAATGTGACCTATAATGTGAACAATTCAATTGAAAAACAAACTGAAATCTTCGAGGGGGAAAAATGAAAAATAAAAACCTTACAATAACCTGGTTGCATAAGTGTGTACACCCTCTTATAACGGGGGATGTGGCTGTGTTCAGGATTAACCAATCACATTCAAAGTCATGTTAAATAGAAGTCATTACACACCTGCTATCATTTAAAGTGACTCTGATTAATCACAAATAAAGTTCAGCTATTCTAGTAGGATGCTCCTGACATTTTCTTAGTTGCATCTCAGAGCAAAAGCCATGGTCCGCAGAGAGCTTCCAAAGCATCAGAGGGATCTCATTGTTGAAAGCTATCAGTCAGGAGAAGGGTACAAAAGAATTTCCAAAGCATTAGATATACCATGGAACACATTGAAGACAGTCAACATCAAGTGGAGAAAATTTGGCACAACAGAGACATTACCAAGAACTGGACGC
>JACXGI010002867.1:24978-67478 GCA_016801175.1 Esox masquinongy
GGGATCCAAAGTTAAAAAACATCCAAGGGAAGGGGAACTAAGGTCAGGGGCTAGACAGTAGGGCGACGGGGCAGTGGTGGTGATTGGTATGTGTGTTGGCAGCTGTGGGGGGGGGGGGTGAGATGTTTGCAGTGGTGTTGATTGCCAGTGAGATAACCTGAATCCCTTTTAATGTGTTGTTTTTTTTCAGCTACTGTTCAAACTTCATGTTAAATAGGAAAAGGGTATCACTTAACAATTGGGGTTGCTGATTTAAATTATTGAACAAAACCAGGTTAGGCACGTCTCTCTCATGCACGAAAATAACTGTGATCATTGATGCATCAGTTAACACACAAATCCTATAAAACAAGTCAGAATGTTCACTGTGTCGGAACATTAAAGCTGGAACAGATGATGTCTGAGTTGCGGAAGGACAAGGATATGATTCCAGGAACAACCATTTCTGACAGGGTGGTCAGAGGTGACAAGGTTTTTCTTTAATTTCTATTTAAATCTGTCAAAACTCATGAGCTATCCACCTATTCAAAACATCATCTGGGAATGTGATACACAACCTCCATAGAAGCATTTTATATTTGTAGCCTATATAAAAATATAGCAATATTAGGATTCCAAAGACCATCTCACAGTCCAACATTACCTTGAATAATTCCAAAAGTTAATGCATTTCAAAATTAACTGCACATGCAAAAATCTTCCATTTAAAATGATGAAACACACTACCGACTAAGATAAACAGGTTTGGGACAAAACTAAAAGGTGGGTGGCTGCCACTATTTATGATTACTGTTCTTGGTTCTCTGCAGGAAAGACAAATATAGCCAGGCTGAAATACTGAAGCTGGTATCGCACTCCCTGGAGGTGTGTATTATTGTATGGACGTTCCCCTTCAATGGTTAGGTACTAAAATTAGACAGATGCACACATACACACACACACACTCAGACAAACAAACACACACATGGCTGAAATTGATTAAACTCTACTGGGAGAGGCTAGGCCAGTCAAGAGATGTGACGGTAGAGGCAGGTTTTGTAGCAAAAACAAGAGAGTGTGCATTAGTGTGTGCGCGCATTTTGCGAAAAATAACGTGTGTGGTGTGGAGGTTGGATGGTTGTGTGTGTGTGTGAATGTACATGTATGTGCATTGGGTGAGAATTTCTATAGTGAGTGTGTGTGTGTGGTGTGCGGCAAAGAAGACAGACCAGCGATGGCGTTGAGGCTCTGTAATGAATATGTTTAGTAGAGGGAGAGAAAGAGGGAACTCTGGGAAATCAATTTGCTGTCAGTGGCATGTCTTCTCTACCTCCATTTCTCTCTACCTTTCTCTCTCCCATCTTATCAACGCTCAGTCTCTTTACACTTATTTCACTTTCTCAGTTAAATTCCATTCAAAGAGCCTTCATTGGCATGGAAAACAATTGTTTACATTACCAAGACAGAATTTAAAAAACTATATACAGTACCAGTCAAATGTTTGGATGCACCTACTCATTCAAGGACATTTCTTTATTTTTACTATTTTCCACAGTGTAGAATAATATTGAAGACATCAAAACTACTATACAACACACATGGAATCAGGTTATAACCAAAATTGTTTTAAACAAATGAAAGTACATTTATGTTTTAGATTGTTCAAAGTTGCCACCCTTTACCTTGATGACAGCTTTCAACACTCCTGGCATTCTCTCAACCAGCTTAATGTGGTAGTCAACTTGAATATTTTTCCAACAGTTTTGAAGGAATTCCCACATATGCTGAGTACTTGTTGGCTGTTTTTCCTTCACTCTGAGGTCCAACTCATCTCAAACCATCGCAACTGGATTGAGGTTAGGTGATTGTGGTGACCATGTCCCCTGATGCAGCACCATCACTCTCCGTATTGGTCAAATTGCCCTGCATCAGACCAATGGACAGTTTTCCACCAGTCATGTCCATTTCTCATGTTTCTTGGCCCAAACAAGTTTCTTCTCCTTATTGGTGTCCTTCAGTAGTGTTTTTTTTGCAGCAATTTGGTTTTCCTTTCCTGTGGTGGTCCTCATGAGAGCCAGTTTCACAATAATACTTGATGGTTTTTGCGACTGTGTCAGGTCTTGGCTGGGGTGCCTCTAGGCATCTCTATGCGCCTGGGGGCCACTGTCAGGGCCTAACTGCAGAGGTGCCTCTAGGCATCTCTGCGCTCCGCATTTGATTGGCCCCAATTAGAGGCAGCTGCCCCACATTGCCTCTAATTGGGGATCCTATTTAAGTTGCCCTTTTCGTCTTTCAGTCTGTGGATCATTATTTGCTGCAGTTCGCGGTGTGCCGCTCCTTTTGTTGGTTTTGTGAATTGAAAATAAAAGGATGTTTCCCTTCAGCTTTGACAGACTGCACTTGAAGAATCTTTCAAAGTTCTTGAAATTTTCCAGATTTACTGACCTTCGTGTCTTAAAGTAATGATGGACTGTCATATCTCGTTGCTTATTTGAGCTGTTCTTGCCATAATATGTACTACAGTACAGACAAAATGATGGTCTTCTGTATATAACCAACCCTACCTTGAACCAACAGAACTGATTGGCTGAAACGTATTAAGAAATTTTGCAAATTCACTTTTAACAAGAACCTATTAATTGAACTGCATTCCAGGTGACTACCTCATCAGCAACCCTGTCATGATCACCTGATAGGCGAGCTATGGAGCCTGAAGGGCTGCTTGCTCACTCAGTCTCATAATGAAAAGAGTTGCAGTGTTTAGCTGTTTTGTCAGCTAACTAGTTTGGTGTTCTCATGTTTCTTCTATATTTCATTTATATATATGGAAACTGCCCCAGGTGCTTGCCATAGCTAACTAGATAACTAATTTTCCAGTTTGTCTGTCAGACTACCTGTACAGGTGCAAATGTGTGGCCGACAAGCTGTTACCTTCATTTGCTAGCTATAAGTGTTAGTGGTAGGGTTGTGCTTCGCTAACGACACTGATTGTGATGAGGTCCAAAATCAGCTGAATGATGTTCCAAATAACTTCATTTATCTATGAAAAGTCATGTGTCTTGAGATTTGTGTGCGTTGTAATTACTTTGTTATGATCACAATAGATGTAGACCTCAAATGATTGCTGGCTCAATTTTGTAATAAAAAGGAGAGAAGGAACCAGAGGAAGAGGATGATGCGGAGGCACATGTGGTGGAAGAGGGACGGGTAAAGGGAGAGGGACAGGAGGAAGCAGAGGGAGAATGTGAAGAAGAGGGATGGGTAGAGGAAGAGGGACAGGAGGAAGCAGAGGGAGAATGTGAAGAAGAGGGATTGGTAGAGGAAGAGGGACAGGGAGAGGGACAGTAGGAAGCAGAGGGAGAATGTGAAGCAAAGGGACAGGTGGAGGAAGAGGGACGGGTAGAGGGAGAGGGACAGGAGGAGGAAGAGGGACGGGTAGAGGGAGAGGGACAGTAGGACGAAGAGGGAGAATGTGAAGCAGAGGGACAGGTGGAGGAAGAGGGACGGGTAGAGGGAGAGGGACAGGAGGAGGAAGAGGGACGGGTAGAGGGAGAGGGACAGGAGGAGGAAGAGGGACGGGTAGAGGGAGAGGGACAGGAGGAGGAAGAGGGACGGGTAGAGGGAGAGGGACAGTAGGACGTAGAGGGAGAATGTGAAGCAGAGGGACAGGTGGAGGAAGATAAGACCTTTTTCTGGCATGAACTTAAGTTTGATGTCAATAAAACAAATGACTGTAGTCACATGGATTCAAATTCAACCTTAAAACATTGAAAATGACGGCAGTATCTTTGCTTTCAGGCCGGTACCAAGCACAATCCAAGCTATCCCACCTATGAGAGCACACAACATTAAATTATAGATTTTTTAATTTGACAATTCATATTAAATCTTATTTGATATGTCAAATACTGGTTATTGGACAAATAACCAAATGAAACCCAAATCTAACAGCATACCATAGCTACCGTGTTTTGTGGAGCAATGGGCTGAATGACAGTCATGGAAAGTAGAATACTAATATATATTATAAAATATAGAGGAATGTATGTGTTTGATTGCCATTGGTCATAGATATAATTTAACTAGTTTAATTAGTTGCATGTGTGTATGTTGCTAAGGGTGTCTGTGTTTTTATGCACACACTACCATTGTTTTTGTAATAAGATGCACCCAGCACATCCCATACATACTAAAATCTCAATCATTTTCCTTTCCCAGAATGCATGAGTCTCTGGGTGTCAGCCGAGCACACCAGACAAAGTCAAGGACTACCTCACGTACTTTGATTAGAGCAATCCAAAGAGTCAATCTTGAATGACACAATTAAAGCACCTTCAGCGGTCCTCTCTCTATGACGTCTTGCTGTCAAGCGCTCTTTTGCACTATCTCTCACAGCCCCTCTTGCTCACTCGCTCTCCTCTTTACCCACTCCCTAATGCTTTTTCTCTCATCCCTCTACACCCTTCTTGATTGTCTCCTACCTTTTTCTTCCCCGTTCCTTTCTCCGCTCGTCTGCCTCTCGTTTTTGAAGCAAATTCATAACTTGACAGCCGCCAAACACTCTTTTGTCTCTTTACCTGCTTCCTCCGTGCTCTCTGTATGTCTTCGTCTTTCTCTCACACTCTCGCTCACCTGCCGACCTTCCTACTCTCTTCCATCGGTCACCTCGGATTCCTCTCCACCCCATGCTACGCCAAACCTATTCCGCAAAGGGCTGTCAAGCTTTGGCTTGGTACTGACCGTGAGGTCACTTGGCCCTGTGAGTTGCTATGTGTATGTGTTTTACACACTGACTTGGCTGCAAGATGAAAACTTAGAGGTCACCACACCCCCTGGCGAGAAACAGATCCTGGGTTATTGAGGGCAGAGGAGGAGGGAAACGCTACACAGCTTCTCAATCTCCTGCAGGCTCTGCTTTGTGTGCAGATGGATCTGTTGAGCTAACATGCTGCAAGAAACTTCTGAAAGCCTGGGACACTGGTAAAACCCAACACGGTGTTGCTATGTTTGCACGTCTGCGGGAGGGTTATTCACCTTAAGTAAAACATTTCAAACACGTCAACCAACCAGCGGGTAGACACAGTGGAACATGGAAAGGCACCACTTAGCCGTGACGTCTGATTGAACGCAACTGAAACCATGTAATACAGTTTTTAATAAAGAGAAACGGCAGGCAAAATAAACAGCGCGGTATGTTGGGTACATGCATATTATGCAGCATGTATGCTTCCCATTTATCTTCCCCTCTTTTCCCCACCCTGTCTTTCCTCTCTCTCTACCAATTTTGTCTGTGACCACATCCTTCTCCGACCTATAGCCCTGCACAGACCACAGTGACCACCTCGGCACAGGCATTTTGCTGATACTGTTCAATAAGAAACCCATCCTAGAGAAATGGAAAGCTTTAAGTACGGATGCAAGACATGGATGTTACTGGGAGAAATAAGCCTTTTGGTTTCAAGTCAAACTAGTAGTAGTCTACTGGGTAAACCTATTTATAAAATGTATCGGTCTATCGACTGCGGTAATCAATGTAGAACAGGTCCCTCTTGGACAATGGATTTTCTATTAATGAGAAAACATTTAAAAAACAACGGCCTGTTGAATCTCTCACTGGGCCTTGGTTATCCTCGCCATCTCCACCCCAAGCCCTCACTCCCTCCGACACCCCTCCAGCCTCCGCCTTCTCCCTGCTCTTCTCCTCCTCGTCCCTCAGCTGTTAGCTCCATGCTGTTCCAGGCTGGCAGGAGAAGACAGGGACACAGTGGGGTTCAGGAAACTGTGGTCCAGAGCACTTCCAGCCCACACAGCCCCCCTACTGAGCTACAGGCACTTGGCTTAGCGCCCCTAGCCTAGAGATCCCCCAACAGAGCCGGGCGATGCAGTAGGATGGCTAAGTCATGGAGACTGGAGAATTGGGGCTGGTTGGGAGGGATAGATGAATGTGTGTTGTACGTGCCAGATGTATGTTAGTGCCCAATGGGCGGGCAACCACATCTCACATCGGTGGTTCCACACAGCCCCACTACCACCCAACAAAGCCCATCCCAACCGGCACGCACACACAGCACATCTGGTAGGTAAAAAAAGCCCAAAATCATAATTACTGCTAAACCTTTGCCTATTTTTACATTTGCTCTTCTAAAAATGTTGATTTTTGACACAGCCTTAACCATAAACCTAAGTGGAACCGCACTTCAACGTATTGGTAACCCTATTATGCTGTACTGCATGTGTTATCATAAAAACATGTGTAACATCTTAAATGAACACCACCAAGTGGGACAATGGTCAAAGTCACCACTTTGCAGTACAATTGTAAACATAAGGAAAAAGCTTAAGCATAGGTTTAAGTGTGGTAACAGTTTGAATATTCTCTTTTGTAAAGAGCAACAGTAGAAACTGGCAAGGTTTAGAAATAATATATGTTGGCCTTTTTTTTATCTAGCCAGATGTGCTGTGTGTGTGTGTGCGAGGTGGGATTAGCTTCATGGATAAGCATGTTCCGTTACCTAAAGACATCTTACCTGTGCATTTGATGAACTTGGAGTCTCCCACACTTAGCTCCACCTTATTCAAGGATATGGACACCTGCAGAACAGCTGTAAGAAAGCAGAACAAAATTCACATTAGCAACCACACGTAAAACTTGCAAAAATCAATGAAGCTCAAAAACCTCAAAGGCCTACTCTGATAAGTCTTTGAAAGCACAAAGCCTACTGCAACATATTTGGTATCATGCCGGTGAAACAAGCGTAGTGGTGACAGACACTTTCCCTTTACCCTCTGAAAGCGACAAATCGACCAAACAAATCAAACGCGGTTGTTCAGATGTTTGGTGTCTGCAATGCAAAGTTGTACCTAACCGTTTGACTCCGCAGTCCCCTTCGCAGAGTCTGAAACTGAAATGGCACCCTATTCTCAATATAGTTCATCTTCAACCAGAGCCCCTGGTAAGATAGTACTGCACTAAACAGGGAACACGTTGTTATTTAGGACGCAGCCCATGAAACAACCAGAGAAGAAATGTGTTAATGTAGTTAGGGGCGATACAAAAGGCTTTGTTGGAGAAAGCACCTTTGATCTTTTTCATTCTCTCTCTCATTCTCTCTCTCCATCCCCGTCAGGCGTTTTGTTGATTACCCTTTCTTTCGTTCAATCTCCTATTGTGCTCACACACAGTGAGTGATTATGTTCCCTATATGCCTGCGCATTTGCACAAACACGAATATTTGCGCACAAGCACTCCCAGTGAGCCAATGCTGTGGCAGAGACGTGTCTATAGATGGCAGTAGTTAGACACTATTTTAACATAATCAGACGCACAAACACACACACGGACACACACACACACTGGCCAGTTTCCTGCCTCGAAAAACAAAAATACGCAAACACACAGACACATCAGCTATCTAAATTGGAACATTAACATTAATAGTCTTTACATTTTATTTATTAATCTAAACCATAACCTAACAGTAACCTCAAAAACCTAACCTTAACACTAACTCTTTCTCTTAACCCTAATCCTAGTCCCTAATGCCCAACCCTAAACATATTTGTAACCCCAACCCTGATTGTAACTTTTACATTAAACCTAACACTCGGGACAAGGGCATTATTGTCCTTGATTTATCTATAGAAAATCTGGTCTTATATACACACACACCTGGGGGAGCACTAAGCTACAGTTGCCTGTTCTGTTCCATCCTGTACTATTCCATCCTGTCAGCTCAGCTCTACTCCAGCTGTGCTTGGTCCCCCTGCGCTCCAAGGTAACAAGTCACCTCACAGCCACTCCGTCTGGCTGATTAACGAGCATGGGACACATACAATATGTACACGGAGACGCAGCTACGCGAACGCTGGCCCCTCTTTCAATCGCCACTGCATAATTAACTACCAGCCGCATAACAAGTGTCACAAAGCGGACGCAAATGCTGCAAAGTGTTGCTGTAGCACTCACAATGAATCAAGTGGGAACCCAAAGTGCTGTTAAACCAAGGATGACAACTGTGGTTAGTAGTGTTTCTTTCGCTACTGTATTAGTTCTATTTCAGTGATGTTACATTGATTTGAACCTGTGAAATGTTTTAGAGCGTTATTATAAGAGACATTGTCAGACGTCTTTTACTCCACGCAATCCATGCCATCCTCACATGACTGAATGTAAACACATACGAGTACTATTTTACGAAGGCCCAATCTACACACACATGATTATTTTAACATGTCAACCACCTAAAGATCCACTCCGCACTCACTCTTTTCTCAAACATTAGCTATTAGCTTCACCATTTCCCCCCTGGAGCTTCTGAATGATTAAATAGCCCCCCCAACCCCAATCCAAACCCTTTGGGCTTTGCTCCCTTAACGCACTGTGTGTGTCTAGACGTCACCTCACAGCTTGTTGAGGAAATTACCCAGAATGCACTTTACTTGCCCTTTCCCCTTACTCTGTGTCAAGAGGGCTGCCTGGAGTGAGTCAGCGTGCGTGCGCGTGTCGTCACTACTGTAGGTTGGTGGTGTTAGGGTGCTACGCGTGGCTCCTTCAAGCCCTCTGTGAAATCACAGGCAATTACAGCCGAGCAGTCTCTTGCAGTCTCGCCTTGGGGCACATCTGCACTGTGTGCTTAATTACTGCTAATGCTCACAACGCTCAGCACAAGACTTTTCATTTAGAATGCCAAGCAACAGAGCCCATTTCAAAATGGGACAACTGTGATACTATTAGAGGTGATTCTTTGCCATCTATTAGGCAATTCATTGGGCACTTTTTATGTTATGTTAGAGGGGAGAAACAAGCAATTGACTGAGACTACGGCACACAGTCTCTCTGCCTGTCTGTCAGCCCATCATGTCTGTCTGTCTGCCTGTCTGTCAGATCATCATGTCTGTCCGCCTGTCTGTCAGACCATCATGTCTGTCTGTCTGCCTGTCTGTCAGATCATCATGTCTGTCCGCCTGTCTGTCAGACCATAATGTCTGTCTGTCTGACTGGATCCATCCTGTCTGTCTATCTGCGTAACTGGACCGATCATGTCTGCCTGTCAGGACCCATTACTTCTGTCTGTCTAGCTAGACCGATTATGTCTGTCTGTCTGCCAAGCTAAACCGATCATGTCTGTCTGACTGCCTAACCGGACCTATCATGTATGTCTGTCTGTCTGCTTAACTAGATCCATCATGTCCATCTGTCTGGACCCATCAGTTTTGTCTGTCTGCCTTGATCCATCATGAATGTTGGTCTGTCTGTCTCTCTGTGTCATGTTTGTCTGTCTGGATCCATCATGTCTGCCTGCTTGTCTTTCAGTCTGTCTGTTGTTCTGGACCCATCATCAATGTCTGTCTCCCCGCTTGTCTTTATCCATCATGTCTGTCTGTTGTTCTGTCTGTTTGTGCCCGCCCAGCCACCCACCTGCCTGTCCATCCATCCATTCGTCTGTCCACTGACTGTCCTGTCACTATGGTGTCCGTTCCCCTGGAGACGACAGTGGTGGCACTTGTCACTGAACCATGTCCAATCGCCCTGACGTATCAGCTCACATATGATCTCAGGCAGAACTACCTCTCTCTCCCACACTCCCTCTCCGTCTCTTCCGTCTCTCCAAGCATTCCTCCCCAAAAGCTTTTCCAATTTCCCTCTCCTTTCTTTAAGCCTCTTATCCCTCAAGCTGGCCTTGTGGAGATGGATATGGACTACCCTCTATTTGCTTGGCCTCTGATACACACACCCACATCATCACACACACACACACACACACACACACGAGAAGTACACACACACATACTATAAACCCCCACACACAAACAATACACTAACACACAATCGCACAAACACTGTACACACACCTGTCTTCACCAGTCTTCATGGGCCAGCGGATGCAGGATTACTTTCTGAGCTGTTTGAGTTTAATATTCAGGGAGAGTATTGTTCACACCGTCCGGAGTTACAGCATGGGTCAAATGTGATGTTTTGTTTTAGAGGGCCACTACATTCAAGGGCATGTGGCTGCATTGTGTGTGTGTGTGTAATCGTTTCCCTAACTTTTCAGGACTAAAATTCACAGAAATGTCCTGACATGACATTCAAACAAACTGTAATGACGTAAAAAAAAAATACCTTAAGCTTTGGTAGTCTTAAAGGTTAGGTTTAGTGTTAGGTTTATGGTTAGGTTTAGAAACAAAAGTTAGGCAAAAGCTACATTTTTGGAAAAGTGGTGCTTAATGAAAAAGAAAATGTGTGTACGTTTCATGTGTGTGATCCAGGTCTATGTGAACATACATGTTTGACCAGTCACCACCAGGAATGTTTTGATTTTCGACTTAAGAGAGTTTAGGGTAAAATTTACAATAGGCAAAGTGTTAGACTTTAGGTTCTTGTTAAGTTTAGGAATTGCAGAAGGCCACGGCCAACACACATCGCATCTTGGCAGAACACATTGGGTTTTAACCACCCATCTAGCTTAGTTTTTAGTGTAATCTTTTTAGTTACACATTTCACTTCTTGACTGCCAATTATCATGCCAATTGGCAATCACAATTTGATAGAACATGACTGAAACATGAACATAACTGAAATTCATTTAACATTTACATTTAAGTCATTCAGCAGATGTTCTTATCCAGTGCTACTCACAGTAGTGACTGTATACATTTTATACTTTTTCATACCGGCACCAATACTGTTATTGTAGACACTATGCTCTACCAACTGGGCTACAGAGGACCCAACATTTTCTGGAGTTTGGGCAGCCACTGCGTCGCTGCCAGTAACCACATTTTGGCAATGGGCAAGTAATTTGTTTTGCATTTCCCGGTCAGTAAGTCTCCTGTAACAACCCCATAACAATAGAATAATAATGCTATTCTGCATTTCTGTGTCTGGGATGTGTTCGCTGCCTCAATGAAAAAACTGTCTATTTAAACCACAGGGTTTGAGGACTGCAGAGTAATTCTATGTATATAATACACTCATATCTGTAGATCTATCATCTATAACTAAGAAATGCCGGCATCCACAGCCACTAAGGGCAGAACTTCAGAGTGTTGTCTGGATTAAAGAGGAACAGCAATCACATGATTATCCATCTGAAATCTCTTTTACTTACTTTTGGCACCCTAAGATGGGGAGCTATGTACAAAACAAGCTGTCATTTCTAAATGACTCGTGATATGGATGGAAATACACTAAAATTAAAGCTGACAATCTGCACTTTAACCACATAGTGACTGAATTATTTCAAATAAAAAAGGCTGGAATAAAGAGCCAGAAAACATAGTTTCCAATTCCATATAGGTTTCGCTCTACGTATGAGATCACTTTTGACAACTATTGTTTTTAGAGGCACTAGGCAATTTGAATGGAGCGATTATGTCTGTTGCTCCCATTTAAAATATGAACATATAATCAACAACATGGAAAAACAAGTTTTGTCCTGAGCTGGGCCTTTAAGAATCAATCTATAACATTTAACATTACATTTTTGGACTTATTACTTTATCACACACAATTTTAAGTGCACTACAGAAAATACAACTACCGCAGCCAAATGCAGATATTTTATCGGATATTTCACAAGGGTTCATTTCTCTAAGTTATCTCTGGGAAGCAGCAGACTAAACTAATCTCACTCAAATTCAGTGAGTGAGATTAGTTCAATGAATAGGTTATTTAACAGTCGGGCCATAAAGTGATGTTAACTTCCTCTAAAATATCAACTAGTAGCTGAAATGGCTTTGCCTGTGTGATCCTGCCCCGCATAGTCACCCAACCCAGTACATGTGTATGTTTATGGCCTGTTTGTATCCTCCAGATTGAGTATCTTATGAAACAGGAAAAAGAACGAGGCAAGCCTAGTTCTACCGGCCCGCAAATAGAAGGAATAAGTGGTGTTGCCCTCGCTGGATTCAAACTGGGGTCTCCTATGTGACAGGCTATGTTTTTTAACCACTACACCACTGAGCTATATGTCTGCAGAGTGCCAGTATACTCCTCCATTGTTAAACCAATTAGTTGAAACATGGCGGGTTCATTTCTTTAGAAACAATCCATGGCTGGTTTGTTTCTTTAGAAAACAATGACAGTTGAATAGCCAACCACTACACTATGCGAAATACTATGTAAATCGAAAGCAATTGCTGAATCTCAAATCGCATATTAAATACTACGTACTACAAGTACGTACTTTGCAGATGATGGTGAAGTACTGTTTAGTATATAGTAAGCTAGTATTCCAGTATTGGGACCAATTGGGACATACCACCTTATCATAAAATTAAATCTCGAAATTAGATCATTTTGTCACGCATTAATGTCATGCCAAGTTTGAATATTTAGCAAGACACCATTAAGCATTGTGTTAAACTGACTAATATTTCTTATAAATTTTACTTCCACCACACATAGCATCTATGAACTGTATGGCTTTTGCCACTGGCCGTTTTAACAGCTTATTAGCCAGTAATAGGCCTACTAGTATCAACTAACTTACTACTTGGAATAGTCATAAGAATTGAGCAATTGCTAGCAAGACTGAAGATGTACTTTACACTGCCCAAGCTTACAATGCCAAAGGTATTTCATTTCATAGCACAACAACATTTGTTTTTCTTTCTTTCATTCGTGAATGACATTGATACAATAATTATCAATATAGGTGATGAAAACTGACTTTTTTGTCAAGTAAAAAGACGAGAGAATTGTGGAAATCTCTCCTCTTTTACTACGCAAGTGGTTGTGTATTACCCCAAAAACCATGCATGGATGTGTACTTCAAAAATCCACCAGAAATAGTTGCACAATAACCATAAACAGTTTCATTTTAGGCTTACTATAAGGTAGCTACTGAAGCTTGTAGCCAGCAAAGCATTTGTCTTTCCTGAACAAATCTTAATGCATAGTCCGTTTTGTCCGTGGCAAGGATCAAACACTAGTCGCCTGCATGGCAGTTCGTGTCTCTAACCGCTACGCTATTTAACAAAGGGTAGTCAGTCAGTCACTCACACAGTAAGAGACATTTGCTCTTACTGGCTCTCCGCTTACACGGTCTGGCAAAAATTCTTTCTCACAAAGATTACTTTTTAATTGGTCTGGTGTTTAAGTGAAACACACAAAAAAGTGCAGTGTTTTATGTAAGATGCAGCAGGGGCAACAGCTGAAACAAGTTTATAACTGATAAGCCCCCAACATTTACAAAATTCATAAACTATTCAAAGTTAGACATACTGCTATCTTGGGAATACTGTATATTTAATGTTGCTGGCGAGTGGGGCAAAAAGTTGCGGAGGCTTACAATGAATATTCAAACAAGTTTGATATGATTGACATTTCCTCTTTGCTTTGTGATCATGAAGTTAGAGGCTGTGACTCTAAGATTCAACATTTCTTTGCCTATATCCATATCCTGCAGAAAGTTCTAAGAGAAAATAATATCAAAACTGTTTAGGTGGTGAGAAAGTGGCTATGCTCAAACACACAGAAACACCACACATGTTTCGCTGCAGTTTCCTTCACCAATAAAGTGTGCTAGACTCTGTGAATTCACACTCCATATGGAAAGACGGGGCTGACCAATCACAAGTGAGCTCTCGCACACTCTGCATAGCATGCAAGTGCTGACAAATCCTAAGAATAGAAGAACATGTTGTTACATGCTGTGAATCTGAGAGAAAGGGCTTCATGACTGGGAAACGAGTGCCGCAGAAGACAACGTTGATTTAGAGTCCAAGAATGGCATGTCTTCCGCAGAGTATTTAGGCTTCAAACCAGCATATGTCACGGAAATGCAAGTCGTGTTAAAAAAATGCCTGAGATTTGACGTAACAACTAAAGACAACACAACCAACGTAATATGGTAGAAAATCCCCTCTGCCACGAACAGTGAAACAGGCATTCAGCTGTAACGCACTACAAAGAATTTACATTTTGAAACCAGTGTTAGGCATTTAAAATCAAGGTCAGTAAGGAAGAAGCCTCTACTCCCAAATAAGATTATCAAGACATGATTGAAATTAGCCAGACAACATCTAGGTAAAGAGCAAAACTACTGGACATGAGTCAAAGGATGAGTTGTTTGGCTGCAGTGCCAGACGCCATGTTTGGCAAAAATGGAACACTGCCTTTGAACAGAAGAATATCACACCAACTGTAAAGCATATATAACGGGTGTTAAATGGCTAGTCAGTAAGCGCAGCGGTCAGTTGGTTACGTCACTTGTCATGAGACCTTGGAGTAGTTATTTCCCTATAGCTTTTGTGAGACAATATTAACATTGCTTTGAGATGACATACAGTTGTCACTGCGTTCAGAGGTTTGCTGGTTCAAGCCCTAGTGGGAGCATCTACAGAAGACTTTCAAAATAAAGTATTCTCGGTGATTGGATGACATTTCACAACATCTAAATATATGTATATTTTTTTAAAAACAAACTTTCACGTAAACATCCAAGTTCTCTATCTATATGTGTGACATCAGATCTTTTTCCGCTACTGAGGGCCTAGCTCCAGTAGTCATGGTTTGCCACTACAGTCTAGTCCGCTTATGTTCGGCAATGAAAATTACAACTGGTTGTCACTATAGGAAAAAAAAAACTGTAGGACATTATTTAGAGTATGAAGTATTTTTGGTGTTTGGTTCATAGGCTATGTGAGCTGATTTTGCTAGGAGGGCTACTGCTTGAATAGGCTACTTTACATCAAATTTGGCACAGGTGATTTGGTTAGCAGAAACAAAGAAAGACAAATGGTACAACTTGTCATTGCAGGCGGACATTAGGGATTTTGGGAAGTGAAATGAAAAGTGTGCAAGAAGAAACCGGCACATTTGGTATGCAAGATATGCATTGACCACAGCAGAGGTGGTCGCCCACTTAGGCTGGACAAAAAATGTGGGATCTTTGTTTTTTTCTACTAAGATTGCTATTGAAGACTGCCAGAGGAAGGTGCTGATTTTGGTGTGGGCTGCTCATTCAAATGCTGCATGGAGCGGCCTTTTTCAGATTAGCTCCTCAAATAGCAACATTCTACACAGTTTGTTTATAGTAGTATGTTGGTGGTCCCAATATTTGTCAGTCGTTGCCACATGCATTAGAACAACCGTTTGTGGCTTTCAGACTGCAGCCCTGCCTAAGACCACAGCAAGTCAACTGTCAACGTACGGCTTTTACTCTGCTATTATGGGCAGCTTGGCTGTTTGAAGATGATTTTGGAGAAGTTTTTGCACCCTTAAAGATGCATTGCAGATCTTTTCCTACACTATCATATGCCGTGTTATAATGTGCAAAAAAAAACACGAAATAAATTGAATTTGTTATATGATTCCACAATGCATCTTTAAGTGTGATGATGTCAAGAACCTCTTCAACATTTGAATATATTCTGGACGAGGTATTTGTTGATTTACTGTTTGTGTGTGCGTGTGTGTACGTGTTGTTGACACTTCTGGAATAGGTAATCCAAATTTAAGCATCAAATCTCACTATACACGGGGACAGAGGATTTTGAAGGAAAAAATACACAAAAGCAAACACTCCTGTGAAGTGGAACACAAATTACAGCATTTTCTGTACACAGTCTCAAAAGGTAAAATGTCCCATATTCCAAAGTAGCACTGATTACACATTGGGGATTTTACTTACTTTTATTGTTTTTAATTTCATTTGTTTCTGAAAATGATAATTAGTCTGCTTTATTAGTCTGCATTCATTTGAGAAGGAGCACAATATCATGTCCGTCATCGTTAAAATGCACCTGTATCCTCCCTGGTTCATTTTGGTGGCAAAGAAAGAAGTAACGTGGTATACGTTTTTTGCGTCTTTGACTTTGATCTCACTCACCTGTATCCATCAGAATTTACTTTTGAGTTATTTAGCAGATGCTCTTATACATAGTGACTTTCAGTAGTAAATACTCGCTCTACATTCTGAATCTATTGAATCAACATTCATGTCAAAGTGTTCCAAGAAATAATTGATTCAAAGTTAAAATAAAAATGATTTCAAAATGACACAATGGAAGCAATAGCACCCTGCCAGCAGAAGGTCCACTGCCTCCCAATCATTGCTACTTTCACTACTTTCAGACGGCCCTGCGTCTCTCTGACACCACAATGGCTTTCTATTCACCCAAGAAGATAGGGTGGTAGGTCGCACACTGACATGGATGACAAACGCGTTGACCACTGTCAAGCATGCCCCCCCTCCCCATACACACACATCATTCATAAATGGATTTCTATGACAGGCATGCGAGGAAACTGGGGCGTCACCACGTTGAGCAAAATGCAGAGAAATCACGTTGGTTCCGGTATTGTCCTTCGTATTTATAGAAACGCATTAGCTGGAATGCGACACGCCCCCGGTAAACATAGGTAGACGTTAACGTTCTAAAAATTTGATCTTTTCGAAGCAGAAATGAGATTAGCATTGGGGAACAAAGTGGGGCATCACAACAACCCACTCTCTGTTTTTAGTTCCTCCGTCTTACCCCGCTTCCTCCATTTTGTTTTTATCCATCTCCTCCTACTCCTTCACATTTTCCATCTTTGTTCTCAGTCCGTCTTTGTCATTCTATAACCTAATGTCTGTATTTCTCTGCCTCTTCCTCTCTTTCGTTGATTCGCTCTTGCTGTCAATTTCTGTCTCTCTTCCTGTCACTCACTCACACTCTCTCCCTCTTTCTCTCTATTGCTAACTAGGCCTGTATTTATTGGTCTGTCTCTTCATCCATTTCTCTCTCCCCTTTTCCTCCCTCCTTCCCTTCCTCCCTCCTCTCTCACTGGGTTAATTAAATCAGAAGCTGTCACGTTTCTTTGTATGACTACATCAGCCCTCCGGGTGCGTCGGGCTCAGTCAAGCAGCTCACAGTTTTCTGGAACTATAAATACAGGTACGCTGCTTGGAGATCTCCCTCTTCTGCCGATTGCTTGCTACCTCCCCATCCCTGTTATCTCCATCTCACACTCAGAAGCGTCTTTTTTCTTGCTGTATTCACATTCCCCATCCTGTCTTCAATTCAGCCTCAACAGGGAGGGCTATATGCAGTTTGAGCGTAACCAGAAGGGTGCTGGTTCGAACCCCTAAGCCAAGAAGGCAAGGGGAAACAACTCTTATTCTGCACTTGTGCAATGGATTCAAACCTAAAGTGTCAACAATAAACAATTCCAAGTCTGTGACCCGACCTTCCGATACTGTCTCAAGTAGAGTTGGGATTTGCAGGAAAAAAACATGGCAAAATCAAAGCTTCCGACATTTTTCTCTGTCTCTTTCTAACTCTGACTCCTTTGCACCCTCTCTCCTCGATATCTTTTTCAATATCTCTCCATCTCTGTTTGCTGTCTCTTCATTCACTTTACACTTTGATGTAATTCACAGTGATTATCACCCACACATTTTTGCGACATCACCGCAGTACCTGAGCTGGAGAGGTGCTCTCTCTTCCTCTCTCTGTCTCTCTATCTCTCTCTCGTTCTGTTGGCATAAGGCAAACAGAACAAAAGCTAAAAAGTATTTTCAGAAAGTAAACTAATGGATGCTTCAGGGAAAATGAGAAAATTACGTTCTTCCCGTTAATGCCTGGGACAACAAAAAGCAAAAGAAATATCTTTCATTTCATTCATTGGTTCTTTGACCAGCAGAAGCTAAGTTGTTGTAAACAACATTTTAGGGGAAAGTTAGTGGAATTTGTCACAACTAGCATATATATGCATTACACAAGCAGCAGAGGGATTTCTAGAGACTTGGCTATTTCGTCAGACCAAGGTGGAGATGGAATATTCATCAACCATGTGTATAATTATAATCAGTCAGGGTCACATGGTGAATGTAGTGGAGCCCTAAGTCCCTGTCTGAAGTTGTAGTGATGATACTAAACGTAATCATATCTTGATGCTAGCCCCTGACTACTCCTGGACAGTTCTAGTGCATGTGCACGCGGGCGTGTCCACATGATACAAGTATACTCCTTGCACATCTGCTGACCAGTCTCAATAACTGACAGTAAAATGTTGATAATCTATTTGATTTCTCGAAAAATATTCCCAAATGATTTAGCTTCAACACCGACCTAGCCCAGTACACGTTGCTGGATCTGCCACAGGGTTCACCTGCAGGGACATCAGTCCAGCTTCCCCTATTCCTTTTTGCGACATTTTACTGCACACAGCAGCGGTGAATGATGACGTAGGCTTGCTGGAGACAATAGTTGAACTCCGCTATCTTACCACTCAGCCACTCGATCACTTATCAGTTTCTGGTTCACGGATACTAAAGGCGAGTGGATTTTTCCTTCGGCACTGAAACTGCCAAGCTCCTTGAAAAACACGAAAAAGTGGCCTCATCTTGTCTAAAAGTGTCAACACCTTGTCTTAGATATCTCCTACCAATGACAATCCCGATCAAAAAGAGGTTCCAGTGTGCAGCTGGGGTAATTTGGGGTGCACTGCTCCCCCTCTGTTTTATTATGCTTGATTCAAATACAACTCCTGTTTAGACTTCAACCCAATGATGATGGTTTGGAAGGTGGGACATTTGAGGTGGAAAGTGATTTCAGTTAGGTGATTGAATGGATGTGACCAGAGTGCTCCTTGAAAGGATGCCACATGGCGTAGCTACTGTAGTTCATCTTCCTACAGTGTCAGACTGCTCACTTGGGACACACAACAGTGTATGAGTGGCGCAGACATATGTAACATTTAGATTTGAGTACTTTCATAAACAGATCAACTAACATTAGTGAGTGCATATATTCGCTGAAAATAAGAATGTGTTCCTAGGCTGCCAGTACTTAGCTGGTAAGATTACAGTAAAAAAAAAAAACACCTGTGGGAATAACACCCACAACTGTGGTTTACAAACATGGTGCACTCAGTAAGCAAGTGATACGCTAGATTTAGGACCACCTTAAACATGTTTCCATGTGGTAAACAAGACATTCACTGCATTAATAAGCTACTCCATCAGCCGGGAAAAGGTCCCCTGTCACATGTTAGGGGAATCAGCACATTCTAAATGGCTGTCCACTCTTTCAGACCTGGATGTCTAACCAACTGAAGCCATTTGGAATAAGTTGAAGGTGAAAACAAAAAATGTCACTGTATTTCCAAAGTGCCTTTGGGAGCAGCAAATAAGCACATATATGTTAGTGGAGGATCAGTTGTCATCAACTGTGACGCTGAATTCCAAGTCGACCAAATCGTTTGACTTTAAACATTTTGTTAATATAGCAAATGCTGCTATTTAAACATAACATTTACTTTCACCAAGTGAAATAGGGAATAGGGTACCATTAAAAGACATCGCTTGCATCAATTCCTCAGCCGTCCGACTGCCACACACAGGGCTCAAGCAACCAGTCTTCTGCTTCCCACTGACGCCAGCATTGACGCTTAAGACTGAGGAGTATATTTCACACATCTCGATGCGCTACACGTTCTGCTCACTCTGCATTAATCTGCTAATCCATCAATGGGGAAAAGGTCCCCTGTCACATGATTAGGGCAATCAGAGCATTAGAAATGGCCACCCACCCTAACCAACTGCTGCCATTTTGGACAGACTGGAAGGTGGAACAAACAGTCACTTGATTTCCACAGTCCCTTAGGGATCAACGAATAGGCAGTTTGGGGGAATGATCAGTTGTGAGGTGCACTGGCACTGAATTCTGAGTCTTATGCTGATTGACTCATTGTTGGTCCATTCCACAAAGGTATGTAAGGCAACCACAGGCATTGCAAGTAAACGTTCCATCAATGAAGAGGCTATTGGTTTAATTTAATCAGTGCTAGTAAAAAAGTCCCCTAGCTCATATACGCCCTACTGACTCCACTCCAGTAGATTGGTGATGATTAGATTGATATAAGCTTATAGTGAGAGCTTCATATTGCCTTCTGAATGGCTCGGTGAAAATAGCAGACATTAGTGGAAATCGCATTCGCATGTTTAATTAGTCTACCTTCCATGTCATTTTTCTCATGGCTTAATCACCTTTAAGAGGCAAAATGAGACTGCAATTAAATTGGCAATTTCAACACGTGCATCCTGGTTTTACACATACTAGGCCTGTTTTCAATCTAAGAAATGTTGACTGACATCACTGTACAATTAAAAGTAGTAGCCAGAAATCAAAAGTGAGAGAAAAAACGGATAAAAAAAAAAGGTCGGAAATGTGTGACATTTCCGTTTTCTGCAGAAAATGTTGCCCTTTGTTTTAATGCTAGAGTAATGGAGTGGCGACAGCCTCAGACTACTGGATATGATCTAATTTGTGTGAATGGTGGTTTCATGCCTCATTTGCCCCCCAAAAATGCTTGATTAGCTCACCAGCTGTGTGACGAGGAGACAGAGAGAGAAGCCTTTCATCCACTTCACCGAGAGCAAGACGCTATCAGGTTGCTTGCGTCAAAACGACTAGTCTTCCCTCTACAGCATGCCAATCTCAAGGCCAGCTTTTCCTGACACCAATGAAATCTATACCTCGACTAGAACACTAATTTAACGACAAGTCTTCACTGAACGTGCTTTTTGATCAAGGGTTTGACTTAAACATCTAGGAATATGTCTCACACTCTCAGAAGCGCTGACAGTTAAACCAAGCAGCAAATGACTATGCCTCAGTAAAATACACTGAGGAAGGCTAACTACAGTGTGATGTTATGGCCAGGTTTCACTTGGGAAAGAAATCTTTCTTGCACAATCTAATTTCCTGGTTAAATAAAGGTTTAATAAACAATGATGAAAGAAAATTGTATGTCTGTAATGAACAACACTTCCTCGTGTTAAAAGAAAGCTCATATGGCTAGATAGCTAAAGCCCTTCTTGGAATGAAAAATCATCAGAAGCAACCACTATAATTATTTTTTATTCTAGGATAGACAGTGCAGGGCTCTGATCGACCTGTAAAACTACAGTACTTGCTACTGTCATTAACATGCACTTGAAGAAGCACGAAGGGCACAATCATTTCTACAGACTCATTTTTACATTCAGACAGCCATTTTAGACAGCCATTTTAGTCAGCCACAGTAAGAAATTAAATACATTATGCAACATTTGTCTTGTTACTCTTCACTCAAACTATTGAACTGTTGCTAACAACACAATGTTCAAGACAAAAACAGATTTAAGGTTTTAGGTGTACTTATAGTACTTAAAAACATCAATGTTGGTCTTCATTTCTAAAGGCTGCTGCAAAAGTTGTATAATTTGCTGATACAACTTAGGCAGTTGTTTTTTAAATGAATCAAAAAATGTTATGAGTCAACATAACTTGAAAAAGAACGGTTAAAAATAAAATGGAACATATTTTGTGTTAAATATTAAATATATTTTATAGATCAGAGGCTCTGAGCGTGGTTGAATGGGATGGGCTATTATTGATAAAAGCCAAAGGAAGAAGGTGAAACATATGTAATGTATAATATTTTTTTGTTGTTGGTTTTCAGAGCAAGGCATGTCAGCAGCCAACCCAAAGTAATTGCTATAGCATATACTGTTATGGTGGGATACAAAGTCACTTTTTCAAATCGTTTCGCTTAAAGATACAAAGCCCTTCCGTGCCTCTCAGCACGATCCGCAGTCCCTTTGATCTTCTCCATCTCTAAACAACAATGCATAATTCAGAGACAAAATAAGCTTTTTGTAAGGCAAAGCAAGAAGTTACCAGCCAGCCATCCAAGTCAGCTTGATTTGCCTCAAGTGTCTGAATTGTAAATGTTTCTTTTCAGCCAGCTGCACTGTAAATGTCTCGTCGATGGAACCACTGACAGGTGATTTTGTCCTGTGCTTTAGTCCGTTGTCGTCGTCTTCACCGTGACTCAGATTGGAATGACATGGATAGTGGTGACTGGCCGATTGCATGTTCTCTTTTGTCTCTCGGAGACAAGCCCATTATTCTGGATGGTAGGGAATTAATTTCATCTTTGCTATGGAGGATGGGAGAACAGAGGGTGGAACTGGGGAACTAAGGTCTTCAGAGACTGGAGTCTCAGGGGACCTCACCAGGCGACTAAAGGTCAAAGGATAATTGGTTGTAATGGAGAAGGTTGAGCCAAGGTCAAGTGTCAGTGTCACTGATTGTTTGTGGACCTGAAAAAAGAGCATACCTACATTGGCAATGTGATTTTTTTCTGTGAACGGGATTCAAGACTAAAATGGTATCTGAAAAACATGGGAATGTTTGCTCTATTTAGGTTTTGAAATAAAAACTGGATTTTAACAGGAGTACATCTTGAATTGTTATTCAGTTTACATTCAGTCTGGAATCTTGAATTAACGGGATAAGATTCATAGGAAAATGAAGACGAAAGAAAAGATATTGCTCACACACAAAAAAAAGAAAACAATTTGAATTAGAATCAATACATCTTCTTAACAGGCCAACTACTTGCTAAAAGTGTCAAAGCAAATAGTTCAACTAATAAAAATAATTATGAACACACAAGGCTGGGGCTTTAAATACGATCAGTACAAACAAGTGACCAATAGAATGAGATAACATACTTTGAAAACAATAACAAATGCCCTTGCTCTTCCTTGTTTTACTCCATCTCTCCTAATGGTCTATACCTTGTCTTCCCAGTTTCAGCTGTACTGACATAATCACAAAATGGTTTTCTAATGATCAATTAGCCTTTTAAAATGATAAACTTGGATTAGCAAACACAACGTGCCATTGGAACACAGGACTGATGGTTGCTGATAATGGGCCTCTGTACGCCTATGTACATATTCCATTGAAAATCAGCCATTTCCAGCTACAATTGTCATTTACAACATTAACATTGTCTACAATATATTTCTGATCAATTTGATGTGATTTTAATGGACGAAAATTTTGCTTTTCCTTCAAAAACAGACATTTCTAAGTGACCCCAAACTTTTGAACAGTAGTATATATAACCACACCCCACAAACCTCTTTCTCTCCATCTCTGTCTCCCAGCCTTAAAAACAACTCACAGATGATGTCCCAGAACTTAACAAAAACTCGGAACCTTTGACCATAACGTGATATGTGCTATGAAATCATTAGTACTAAGTACTCTTTTTAAATGGAGTAGAATTCCAATTTGGATTTTTTTGGTGGATTTCTTTTTGTCAAATTGCCCTTTTTGTATTTTTCCAATTTTGGGTTGGGTCTAATTGTTTTGATGGGTTTGGGTTAGGTGGGATCTGATTGTGTTTGCGAACTAGCTGGCTGGAGGGTTGTTCTCTAGGTTAATGTCTCTGTAAATTAGGGCTTTGTTGTGAAAGGTCTGAGAACCGCTTTTCTGTAGGTGTTTTGAAATGCCTCTCTTTCACTCTCTCTTACATCACATAATTGTTTGCTGTATCCTAATTGTTTTGCCCTTCAGGGACGTTTGAATAGAACTGTTGTTTAGCATCATCTGCTGGTTATTTTTGTTATTGCTGTAAGTTAGCAACCATTCTTTGTTGGTACTTCACAGGAAGTAGGATGTCTAATGACTTGATATGCCTCATGGTTGAGTTCATCTACATGCACTCCTTTATCTCCTGCCATCCATAAGATTGTGCCTGCTTAAGCATTGTCAGTAAGTTGAAAAAACTTTAACAAGCAGCTTCTCACAATTATTGGTTGGCATTGTGTTTAAACTAGTTTCTTAGACTTAAGTATTTTATGTTTGTAATGGACATAGTAGTCTGTTAGCGTAGCTATTGTGCTACAGCTAGCTTAATTGGTTATGGGCAATTGGGACACTTATGTTAATGAAAAGACAAAATGTGGACACTGTATGCAAAATAGCATTAATTGAAAGAATGTATGTTTATTATATATTTTACAGTTTCACTCCTTATTCATCACTACATGCCTGTGAGTCTTTAATTAAACAATGGAGCTAGAAGGCTATTCCTGACTCCCATATTGTTTTTGAGTGGAGTTTGGCTGGCTGTCTAATTTTGGTTAGGACACCTTAAGGAGGACAGTACAGTAAAAAGTAACCAGCGGCACTACAAACTTCAGCGGCACATTACAGTGCATCCAAACAAGTAAGATGGAAGATGATCGAGCATCTAGCAGTACGTCAAGGAGCTTGTGATCATCCAGGTCATCAACTAGCACAGCTGCTGCCAAAGCTCGCGCCAAAGCAGAGGCTGCGAGAGCATGTGTGACTTTTACAAAAACAGAGATTGCCATGAAGGTTGAAAAGGGGGCCGCCGTTGCTCTAGCTGAGGCTGAGACACTGGAAGCTGCAGTGGAACAAGACCCTGTGGAGCTTCGCAGTAGAAAGAGTAACTCAGTCACTCTCCAAGAGACCGCAGCGCGCTCAAGCAAGTATTTGAGGGAACAATCGGAAGTGCACTCAGGCCGCCATTTCTTCCCATGCATAGAGTCATTTTGCAATAAAATGGATATGTCAACACCGGTCTGACATGACATTACTGAGGCCACACATTCATGCAATAATGATGAAAACCCATTTATTGCTGATGACAAGTTGCCAGGGGCCAGTAGAGACTTCAAGGAAACTCAAAGACTTGGAAGTATTCACAACTCTCACTGCTCAAAACCCACATCTGGGAACCCACTTATTCAGCCCTTTACTCCTCAACATAGCACCCCAGCAATTCAACATTTGAAGAGCATCCGCTCAGCACACATAAACAACCCCCTTTCTGCACTACAAAAAGTATGGGAATGATTAAGCAAGTGCTACGCTGCGCTGGAAATCATCGATAGTTCCCTCTTCAAGAGGTTAGACAGCTTCCCCAGAATCTCTAATAAGGACATTAAGCTAAGAGAGCTAGGAGATCTACTGACGGAAATAGGGTGTGCAAAAGAGGATGGATATCTACCGGGTCTTGCCTATCTGGACACTATGCAGGGCATCAGTCCTATAGTGGAGAAACTACGCCACGGCCTTCAGGAAAGATGGCTCACTCAAGGCTCCAGGTACAAAAATGAGCGCAACACCAGTTTCCCACCCTTTTCCTTCTTCACAAGGTTCATTTGCTATGAGGCAAACACCAGGAACGATCCCAGCTTTGCTATTGTCAGCAGCAGCATCTGTACTGTGAGAAATGAGAAACATGTTATGAGGAACATGAGTTCAGGGACCCATGTATCAGTGCACAAAACAGATGTCTCCTCCTCTACCAACACTGATCACAGGCATCATCGCAAAGAATAAAGTTGGGCCTGAGAAATATAGCCCCATCCAGAACAAGCCACATCTGCTTAGAAAATGTAGAGGCTTCAGACCAAAAACACTAGATGAGCGTAAGCCCTATCTTAAAAGTAATGGATTGTTTTAAGTGTTGTGCATCATCATCGTATCTGGCAAAGGACTGTAAAATAGCAGTCGTGTGTGATGAGTGCGACAGCATGCGCCACAGTACAGCCATGCATCCAGGCTCAGCTTTCCAGACAACCCTAGCCTCCAGCCCCTTGTTAGAGCATGGTGGTGAGCAAAAGGAAAACCTTACCATTACAACAATAGTTGACTTACAGTGTATAAAGATTTGTAGCGATAGTAGCACAGCAAGATCTTGCTCCAAGATATGTCAGGTATACCCAGAGGGGCAGCGTGAGCATGCTGTTAAGTTGTATGCCATAATCAATGACCAGAGCAACTGCTCTTTAGCCAGGTCCGATTTCTTTGAGTTGTTTGATAATCAGAGCCATCAATACACCTTTTCCCTTAGAACATGTGCTAGACTGGTCGAAATGTCCAGTAGAAAGGCAGAGCACTTCCAGATTTAGTGGTATATAGTGATGTCAGCCTAGCTCTTCCACCACTCATAGAGTGCAACAAAATACTCGATAACAGGTCTGAAATACCTACTCCAGAGGCATCTCTTTACCGCACCCATCTGAAGCCCATTGCAGCCCAAATCCCGGAGCTAGACCCAAATGCTCAAATCCTTCTTCTACTAGGTCGAGATATGGTAAGAGTGCATGAATTCAGAAAACAAATTAACGGACCTCACAATGAACCCTTAGCACAAAAACTGGTTTTAGGCTGTGTTGTGGTGGGCGAAGTATGCCTAGGAAATGCACACAAGCCCAGGGTGTGTACTTTCAAAACAAATGTGTTGGAAAACTGACGCCCATCTTACCTCACACCCTGTCAGAGTTTCATGCAGCTAAGGGAAAAAAAATGTGCCATTCATGGAAGCAGTGGGATGGTCTCTCCAACCCAGCCAAACAATATCAGTCAGAGAGAGTTACTGAACACAACCTTGGACAATCAGTGTTTGACAGGACTGAAGAAAACAAACCTGCCCCATCTATTGAAGATATTCTTTTTTAAAGACTATGGACAAAGAGGTCTACAAAGTCACAACAAACAGTTGCGTTGCCCCACTTCCCTTTCGTTTGCCCAGGCTTCCTCTCCCAAACAACTGCGAGCAGGCACTGACTCGCCTTATCTCCCTGCGATGCACATTAGACAAAAAGCCTGAAATGAAGGAGCACTTTGTTGCCTTCATGAGAAAAATCTTTGAGAACAACCATGCAGAGCCAGCACCCACATTGGAGATTAATGAAGAGTGCTGGTACCTGCCGTCCTTTGGTGTATATATCACTCTCAAAAGCCTGGTTAAATCAGGGTGGTTTTCAACTTCAGTGCCCAGCATTGTGGCTTCTCCTTGAACAATGTGCTCCTCACTGGCCCAGACCTTAATAACAGCTTCCTGGTATCCGCATCAGGAAAGAGCTTGTGGCAATTACTGCAGATGTCGAACAGATGTTTCACTGTTTCCAAGTCAGAGAAGACCACAAAAACTACCTCAGGTTCCTATGGTATCGTGACAACGACATAACAAAGGAAGTCACAGAATATAGGATGAAGGTCCACATCTTTGGGAACAGCCCCTCTCCTGCAGTTGCCACATATGAACTCAGACGAGCTGCACAAGCTGGTGAGCGGAAATATGGAGCTGATACACGCCAGTTCATAGAGCGACATTTCTATGTTGATGATGGACTCAAATCCCTGGCCACAGAAATCTAAGCTATCGATTTCCTACAGAGAAATCAAGCATCACCTACGGCTTCACAAGCTAGCTTCAAATAGCGCTGCTGTGATGAGAGCTTTCCCTCCTAAGGACCATGCTAGAACATTGGCCTTGGAGAAGAAACCATTCTCACGCAAAGAAGTCTAGGGCTATGCTGGGAAATGGCCTTAGACACATTCACCTTTGCAGTGTCGGCCAGCGATAAGCCATTTACCCGGCGTGGAGTCCTGTCTACCGTTAATAGCCTCTTTGACCCCCTCAGCCTGGTGGCTCCAGTGACTATACAGGGCAGGGCAATACTGCAGGAACTCCCCTCTGAAACCTGTGATTGGGATGTGCCACTTCCACAAAAAAGAATGAAAGAATGGGAAGCATGGAGGGACTCGGTTCAAGACCTGAAGCAGATTAATATCCCGAGTGCCAAAAAAAAAAGCAAAATTAGCCCCCTTGTCTGAGCCAACTATACCACGACTCGAATTACGTGCTGCAGTACTGGCAGTAGAAATGGCAGAGCTAATCCCTAGATGAGCTAGATCACAAACCAGACACTGTGAACTTCTATAGTGACAGCAAAGTAGTCCTTGGGTACATATACAATGAAAGCAAGCGTTTTTATGTATATGTGCAAAACAGAGTTCAGCGGATTCAACAGTCAACGCGGCCAGAACAATGTCACTATGTACACACTGAGCACAATCCGGCTGATCACGCCTCAAGGTTGGTTCCCACATCCCAACTCGCTAACACCTTGTGTTAGGGGCCAGTCTTCTTACACAAGCCATGCCGAGCTCGACAAGTGAAACCAGAGTTCTTCAACTTGATCACTTCAGTTTAGGACACAGAAATACATCCCCACGTGACAAGCTTAGCCACTCAAACAAAGGAGAAAGCACTCATGTCAGAACGCTTTGTGCGATTTTCCACTTGGACTTCGCTTTTGATGGGTGCTGCCACTCTGAGCCATGTTGCTCGCTCTTACAAGTCAAATCCATCCGAACAGGCATCAAACTGCAGAGGTTGGCACCAATGCACCAAACCACGAACTCCAGATGAGACGTCTCATGCCAAGGGATGTCATTATTAGATCAACTCAAAGAGAAGCTTACTTGGAGGAGCTTGCAGCAAAAAGTGAGAAAATAAACATATCCAAGTAAAGTTCGCTGTCAAAACTGAATCCTGTCATGGATAGAGACCTCCTCATAATTGGAGGCCGGCTGAAACATGCGCAATTGGACAGGCACGAGAAAAATCCACTTTTCATGCCGTAACACTGTCACACTGCCACACTGATAGTTCGGCACTATCACGAAAAGGTGAAACATCAAGGCCGCCATTTTACTGAAGGAGCCATCAGAGCAGCTGGTATCTGAATTGTTGGTGGTAAGAAACTCATCAGCACAATTTTACACAAATGTGTGTCTAAGACTCCGTGGCAAGATGGAGGAACAGAAAATGGTAGATCTTCCACCCAAACGACTAAGCACGTCCACTCCTTTCACATATGTAGGATTAGAAGTTTTTGGACCCTGGACGGTTACTGCACATCGAACCAGAGGAGGTTGTGGCTGTCTAATTTTGGTTAGAACACCTTATGGAGGACAGTACACTAACACTCGACCCATCTCTTTGCCTATGCTTCTCTCTCGTGGCCTCTCCTTCTGCCTTTCTGTCCCCGCCTCTCTCTCTGTGCCTCTCATTTCTCTTTCTGTTTCTCTGCCTATCTCCCTCTCTTATTGCTTCAATCTCACCCTCTATCAATGTATCTCTCTCTTTCTCTCTGCTTCTCTCGCTCCTGGCCTCGATCTCGCCCTATCTGCTTCTTTGTCGTTGCCTCTATCCATCTCTTCAACTTCTCTGTCTCTTGTTCCTTCTCTTTCAGTGACAGATTCATGGTGTGACCTGTGCTGTATCAGTGCGGTTCTGCCGCTCAATGTCACTCAGGCTGTCACTGCGAGCCTTGAAAACGAGGCCCCATCATACCGGGACTGGGTTGCCCTATTGTCGCATAATGGCCAGATAAATCTGACCAGGTCCTGCCATGTCCCATGCAGTCACTGGGTATTCACTGGTCCTCTCCCCTAATGCTCCTTTCAATATTATGCCACCTACCTCCCCACTCTCTTAACTCTTTAGTCTCCTACCCTCATCTTCTCTCTTGTTTCTTCCCCAAGGCTCTCCTTTTTTCCATTTCGGCTTCTCTCTCGCTTTGTTTTATTGCAGTCAGAATAACCAGTAACTTAACACAGATAAAACCGCGGAGGTGGTGATTGACAGTTGGAACCCCCCACCCACCGTCATCCATCCTTTCACATTGAGGCCTCAGCTGTTATTCCTAGGGGCCATCATCTCTCACAATCTAAAGTGGGAGGAAAACACAGTTTATCCTGTCCCAGCTCTGACCGTCTGATTTGGGTCCACGTCTGACAGCAGCAGAGTTGAACTCCAACGCATCGCGCGGTATGCAGAAAGGGTAATCGGCTGCCACCTGCCCTCCATCGGGGTCCCGCGGGCTAGAAAAAGCTCAGGGATAAAAACATTGCTAAACCCTCCCACCGCAGTTCCATGAATTTTCCTCCTGTAGACAGGCATTACAGGTCGATCATGACCAAAAAATCCCTTCCACCTAAACAGTTTCTTTCCCCATTCTGTGGCTGTCAGTAACAGGCTCCTAATAAGACTATATGCTCATCAAATCATGCCGCCTCTAAACTGTTCCTTACTAATCAAACAACTGCAATTTACAGTAAACTCTGCTTATCTGCCTTCATCTGGAAAAAGGCAAATACCAGAACTGTACATCTGTGTTTAAATCAACTGTAAATGAATGTATAGACTATACTACATGTCCTATCATCTCATATATTCACCACCCATCGTATACACAGATCAGCCATAACATTATGACCACCTGCCTAATATTATGTAGTTCCCCCTTTTGCCGCCAAAACAGACCTGACCCATCAAGGCATGGACTCCACTGGACCTCTGAAGGTGTGCTGTGGTATCTGGCACCAAGACTTTTGCAGCAGATCCTTTAAGTCCAGTAGGTTGTGAGGTGGGGCCACCATGGATCGGACATGTTTGTCCAGCACATCCCACAGATACTCGATTGGATGGAGATCTGGGCTGTTTGGAAAATGGTTCTGGGGAAAATGGTTCAGGAATGAACAATTTTTGCATTGTGGCAGTGCACATTATCCTGCTGAAAGAGGCCAATGCCATCAGGGAATACCGTTGCCATGAAAGGACATGGTCTGCAACAATGTTCAGGTAGGTGATACGTGTCAAAGTAACATCCACATTAATGGCAGGACCCAAGGTGTCCCAGCCGAACATTGCCTAAAGCATCACACTGCCTCCGCTGGCTTGCCTCCTTCTCATAGTGCATCCTGGTGCCATGTGTTTTCCAGGTAAGCGACACACACGGACCAAGCCATCCACGTGATGTAAAAGGAAAAGCGATTTGTCAGACCAGGCCACCTTCTTCCATTGTTCCGTGGTCCAGTTCTGATGCTCACGTGCCCATTGTATGCGCTTTCGGCAGTGGACAGGGATCAGCATGGGCACCCTGACTGGTCTGTGGCTACGCAGCCCAATACGCAACAAAGATGTGTGTTCTGACACCTTTCTATCAGTACCAGCTTTTTCAGTAATTCGAGCTACAGTAGCTCATCTACTGGATCGGACCACACGGGCCAACCTTCGCTCCCCCCGTGCATCAATGAGCCTTGGCCACCCATGACCCTGTCGCCGGTTCACCACATTTCCTTCCTTGGAACACTTTTGATAGGTACTGACCACTGCAGACCGGGAGCACCCCACAAGGGCTGCAGTTTTGGAGATGCTCTGACCCAGTCGTCTAGCCATCACAATTTGGCCTTTGTCAAAGTTGCTCAGATCCTTACGCTTGCCCATTTTTCCTGCTTCTAACACATCAACTTTGAGGACAGAATGTTAACTTGCTGCCTATTATATCCCACCCACTGACAGGTGCCATGATTACAAGATTATTAGTGTTATTCACTTCACCTGTCAGTGGTCATGTTATTGCTGATTGGTGTATACAGTATGTAAACTTCACATCGATGTCGTGTAGTTTGTCTGTTGTTGTCTACCACTTAGTACAGCAGTAACTTTACACCAAACTGAATAGGCCACACCCTGAATGGAATCATAAATTGAATTGAAAGGTGTTCTTGGGGACAATGATGAAACATGTCCTCTTTGTAGCAAACCTCAGGACATATTTAGCCTATGTCTGGTAAGGTTAAAGACCCCCGGACAGACAAATACTATCTGTGTACTGTAACTGGAGCATTGTTTTCAGGGGTTTCTAAGCCTTTGTGGCAGGGGCTTCCTCTGGGGTACAACAGTATTACAGGAAATGAAGAGGAGAGAAGACAGGGGTGGATAAGGGAGGGGTGGAGAGGAGAGAGGTGATGAGAAAAGGGGACAGGAGACGTTTGATTGGAATAGGGACTCCAAATTAACAATTTGTGATATACTACGATTGATGTGATATGAAGGAGTCTTTGAAAAACAGGGGCACATTTTCATTTGTTTTACTTCAGTGTTAAGTAATTACGGTAGAGGGGAATTTCGCTGCGATGATCTACGCTTAGATATGTGGAAATCCGTTGCCATGGGAAACCATCTCTGCGGTCTAGCTAAATGCCATGTCTTTTGAGGGTGATGCTGCCCACATTCAAATTGGCAAGAAATGCCAGGGCTGTCAAATTCATCTTTAACCATACATATGTCACAGAGGAATGTCCTTTTTCGACTGAGAGAGAGAGGTGCACAGTGTGAGGATGTGCACGTGCCAGGTGTGCACGGATTGCTGGTGCTCAGGCTGTACATTTATTGTAACGCAAATATATGTATCCGTCGGTATGCATTCAGATCAGATGCACATCATTATTCTTCACCGTGTGTATGAATATGCCCAGTGGCTCAGTGAAGTGTGTGTGATCTCGGCGGACCGTGAGCAGCTGCTGCCGGTGCTCTAGTAAGCACATTAAACAGCAGTCTGTCACCAACCCAGTGACTTTTTCTTTGAAAGTCTACATGCACCCGCTGCCTTCAGGATTTTCAGCCTTACAATACATAAAAAAACTTAATATGACAACATTAGATACATTATTTCCTGCGGATGTGCACAACCTACTCACCCATTTTCGATGTGAAAGACAAATTAAACATTTTCAAAATGACTTAGGAAAAAATACAAAATGTGGATTTGTTCATTGTGTATTTTATCACACCCAATTACTTGGTGAACTAACTTTTGACAGCCATTATACCTATGAGTCACTTGGATTCTTCTAAACACAAAATACTGTAAAAGGACAAAATATCCATTGTTTGATACCATTACTCAAGTTTAGTGTATGTTTGGGGTTTATTCACACTCAAACCACACCTCTCATTTTTTAAACAAATTTAGGTCATAACGGAAGGGAAACTAGCCTATACAGGTCTTTCAAAACCTCTCTTAAAAAGCCATGCTAGTGTGTTGCTGGCATTAAGTGCAAACTCTCAAACGCTTCATAAGACTGCGGCATATTTTTGCACAGGAATTTCATATTTCTTTGGATCCTAACTAACTCTTTGCTGCTGAAAACAAACATACCGATGACATGATGCTGCTACCACAAGAAAGATGTCAATAACATCACACCCCACTAAATTGGCCTGTAAAACAAAGTAAAAAGAAGGAAGCCGTTGTTCAAGAAAATCTTGAACTGATTTTATGTTGTCTGGCAGGGCCTAGGAAGACTTAGTGTAGTCTAACAAACACCTTATCATATTGTTCAGCAAGCACAATACAAAAAGACAGTCTATTTAGGGAGCGAATCAAACAAATGCAGGACACACTCAGCAAATCAAGCCTAAAGTGTGGCTTGACTGTGGCCTTCTTCTGGTACTACAGTAACATTATGTTGTAGAGTAGACAGAGACACAGGTTGCATCATCTTAAATTTGAAGTGCGGAATTTTAGCAGCAATTACATAAAGAATGTTAAAGGAGGGGGCGGACATGAGAAGCAATTACAGTGCGTTCAAAAAGTCACCACCCCCTTTCAAAATGTTCACCTTTCATTACCTTACAGCCAGAAATGAAAACACACAAAATCTGTCTTTTTCCACATTTCAGCATGTAAGGCAAGAAAGGTGAACATTAAAAAAGGTCTGGAGTTGATTCCAGGTGTGGCATTTCGCATATGGAAGCTGCTGCTGTGAACCCACAACATGTGGTCAAAGGAGCTCTCAATGCAAGTGAAACGGGCCATCCTTAGGCTGCAAAAAAGAAAATAATAATTACATCAGAGAGAAAGCAGAAACATTAGGAGTGGCCAAATCAACAGTTTGGTACATTCTGAGAAAAAAAAATTCACTGGTAAGCTCTGCAACACAAAAAGGCCTGGACATCCACGGAAGACAATAGTGGTGGATGATCATAGGATCGTTTCCATGGTAAAGAAAAACCCCTTCACAACATCCAGCCAAGTGAAGAACACTCTCCAGCAGGTAGGCCTATCATTATCCAAGTCTACCATAAAGAGAAGACTTCACGAGAGCAAATACAGAGGGTTCTCCACAAGGTGCAAACCATTCATAAGCCTCAAGAATAGAAAGGCCAAATTAGACTTTGCCAAAAAACAACTAAAAAAGCCATCCCAGTTCTGGAACAGCATTCGTGGGACAAATGAAACTAAGATCAGCCTGTACCAGAATTATGGGAAGAAAAAAGTATAGCCTTGAAACAGCTCATGATCGGAAGTATACCACATCATCTGTAAAACACGGTGGACGCATTGTGATGGCATAGGCATGCATGGCTTCCAATGGCACTGGGTCACTAGTGTTTATCGATGATGTGACAGAAGCAGCCGGATGAATTCTGAAGTGTATAGGGTAATATTGGCTGCTCAGATTCAGCCAAATTTAGTGGGGGCAAGCAGGGCAAAAATCTGTTGATAAAGAAACCGAACCACTGGTAGATCACAGTCACTGGATGGCTTCTTGTCTATAAGGTGTGGTATAGGAAAGAGGTTTGACAATGTCAAAAATAATATACATTTTTGTATAACATTCTAGAATGGCGTTATACAGAATTAACAGTATTATATACGTAGAATACATTGTATTGCAATGCCGAAATGCATGTTAATAGCTCCACTTACAGACAGATGATAAAGTTGACACTCACTAAGGAAAGGTTGACCCTCACTATAGCTCCACTTCTACACATGGCTGAACTTATATATTATAGCAGTTTTATCTGATTTTAATGCTCATCTATGAAATGGACATTAGGTCTGAAATTGAGGCCATATGCCTTTCAAGCCATGGCCATGAACACCTTTTAATGCATTCATTGTGAGAAATACGTATGGAGCGATACATGAAATGAGTTTGAACAGGAAATATATATATATTCAATTTCAATATGGTTAATATTGCATTCAACTGTTTAGATACATTGAAATTTAGTTCAAACATTAAATTCCAAACTTCAGATTGAAAACTTCTTCCGCATCCTGGTACTTGGTCTAGGACTAGGTTGATGTACTGTATAGTCTAGTCTGATTAACTGCATAGTTTCGGACTAGGTTGATGTACCGAATAGTCTACGACTAGGTTGTTGTATTGATTAGTCTTCGTTGATGTACTGTATAATCTAAGATTAGGTTGATATACAGTAAGTACTTAGGCTAATGTGCTGTAGTATTGGACAAGTGTGATGTATTGGATGTGCATGCTACAGTCACAAGAAGAAGGCCACATTATTTTTCCTAGAACATCTGGAAGTAGGGATTCTCCTACTGAACCCCTCTTTTGTGGAATGTCAGACGTAGACTGTTTCAACTTTTAGATCTTGACACTAATTCTAAAGACTCATTCAAAGGTTGGTCTATGATTGAGTGTAGTCTGGCAAAGGGTTGTGAAGGTGAATAGCAAAGCACTAGAGTGACAAACCAATCTGTCTGTTTTTGCCTGGTAAGGTCCACTCTCTCTATTGGGATACTCCGCCACTGACCTCATTACTGGACATTTGTTTGGCAAAGTGGGTGAGGTCCTATCCTGCCTTGTCAAAGGCTATCTTTGGATGGTTTCACATGGTCTCCTTGGGTGTCCTGATCCCAGTCTCATTTCTCATTATCTATGCTCTAATAGTCTATGTGCAGGGGGTCAATTGTCAGTTGATATGTAGATATGCTCACTCTAATTCTCTTTCTCTCAATTGCTCAATCCAGGAGGACTTGAGCCCTAGGACCATGGGTCAGGACTACCTGACCACTCTTAGCTTTCACCTAATCTGTTGGTGGTCAAGATTCTGCCTGATCAGTCCTGCTTCTGCTGGCCACAGCCCACCGGGTAGCATCAATACATTTTTCCTCAAACTCTTTACAGTCGCCTATGAAAAGCCAACTAAGATCACTGGATATTCTCAGTTTTTGCACTGTCAGGACTCTCCATGGGCCTGCTTTCCCCACACTGGAAACAAAACTACAGAGGGAAGGAAAGAGAGGGAGGAAGAAAGACAGAAAGAAGGGGAAAAACTGTCAGTTGTCAAGCCTGGTCTAAAAATAATGGTATTATAAATTTACTTTTTCAACTTGTGTGTAATGTACTGTAATCCAAGCAAAGAAAGTGTACCACTGAGGGGAAAGAATAAATGGGAAAAAAATAACAGTCCAGACTGCCAGAGGTCAGGGTGTACTTAGCCTGTTGTACTTGGCTGATTTAGAGTTCAATACATCCTTGTTCGTCTACTTTTCCTAGCTGGTGAAGTACCCGGATGTTGTATACATTTTGAACTGATTTTGGAACAGACTTTTTTTGACTGAATCTGAATGCATCGAAAAAGTTGAATGTAATATTGACCTTATTGAAACTGAATATATACATACTGAATTACATACTGAATTTCATATTCAATTTAAATTGAATATGAAACCTAAATGCAAAATTCAACCACTTTAATTTCAAAACATTATATTCAAGTTCAAATTATGAATTCAATTATTCAATGTTTACAATACATATTCAGTTTATTTTAATTTCACAATCTGAATTCAAATTCAAGTTTGGCTGAAATGAATACCGCTCTATGAATATGCAACTGTATATAAATCAATTTGATATTTCCACATGAAGACTACAGTATGGCAGTTTTTCCATAAAGTAATTGATAACCTGGTATCAAATAAGGATCTTATAAATCAAGACTGAATGCATGTAACATACTACTAATACCAAATTAATACTGTTGATTATGTTATAATAATTATGTTATGCTCCTCCATTGAGCTAGTGCACTGATAACTAGAGAGCTACAATGTAGTCAGTGGCTAACAACAATAGAAGGGACAAAAGAAATTCAACACTGTTCATTTAAATTTCATACAGCAAATGGCTTCAGAATGGTCACATTGGTGAACGATACAGTGTCAGTTAGAGATGACATAGATGACCATGCTGCAGTTTATGTCTTTCATGGAGCTAATCAGCATGTACACTTTGGTTGAGTAAATTGATGTGAATGTTGATAAAAGTCAACTTGTGTCTACAAGATTTATATGTTCATCAAAACGTGGAGCCAGAGAAGGCTTAAATGCAACACAGATCTTATTTGAACTGAAATTTAAATCCCTTATGGGATAAATAAATGGTGTAATGTGCGAAGAACTTTTTTCTGATTTTGCAGGTAGGTTTTGACGGGATTATTTTGCAACAACTATTTCTCTGCATTGAGATGTTACACATTTTAATGTTTAAACCTAAACTGGCACACCTAGTACAGACAGTCAAAAGCTTAATGATAAATCTTCATTAGTTGAATGTGGTGTGCCAGTTTCCGGTTGTAAATAAATGTGAAATACAAAATACACCATTTTTTTGTGGGGGGGTATACTACAGTATGCAGAGCAGGTGTAGATTGGTTAGATCATTTACAATTTCATCACTTTTTTCAGTTACATATCAAACCAGCAACAGTTTCTGATTATGCAAGGGTTGTGTCAACTGTGTATCAACACCACCCTCCCTCTCTCTGCCAGTCACTCTCTCTCTTCTTACCCATATTCTCTGTGCCTCTCCTTCAGAGAGAAGAAATGTGTGTATATACATGCACGGAGTGCACGCAGCATGACATTCAATTACCACTGTTAGAGACATAAGTACGTATACTCTCCAGGATCATATTAGAGATAAATGTATGCAAATAGTGTACATGAATATGGATGTGATTGCACACACGCCTGAATACACACACACTGAAGCGTGCAAGTATGTTCACATGCACTTATCTGTGTGTTCACAAACACACATGCACGAGTGCACTTTCCAGCACACATACACATGCATATACACCAGCCAGCGCATACAGATAGACATAGGCAAGCACACAAGAATCGGCTCACACACACACAAACAAACAGTACAATATTTGACTTGGTACCAATGACTTAGATAATTGTCACTGAAAACACAACATATCCTCCAGCTTTAGCATTACCATATTCATAATGCTAGCTGGAAAACAGCTGTCTAATTCGCTAATGAATTACTTTACTTGCTTGTGTAAAAAGTGGAATTTAATTAAAGTGAATCTAGGGAAAATAAAACAAAAATAAACAATAATAGATTAATAGGGAAATAAGAAGGGAAAACAGAGCAAAAATGAGTGCAGTAACTTGGGTTATTACTCAAATCTGCTACAATAGCCCTGTCTGTTATATTTATAATGTTGCTATGGAAACCCCTTATGTTTTAGTCATGCTTTTAAGTTACAGAACCACCTACTTTGTAGAACAGGAAAATCAAACCAAATAATTCTAAGATTATCTACTTGCCAGCTAAAACCAAGCACAATTGCAAACGTTGCAAAAATCAACCAAAAACATTTAATGCCAAGTAAACAGGCAACGGACGGGAAAGCTCAACTCTGGCACAGGTACTTTGTTTTAATGAACTGCTGCTGGAGCTGACGGTCTGTCTGTCACTAAATCAGTGAGGAAGCGGGCCTCATAAAAGTGCCCCGCTTTTCAAGTCTTTCAAGTTAATGACACACAAATCCGATATATATCAACCTCCTATTTGATCCTGATACTGATCATTAAAGTTTGATGGGGCACCTATACCTCCGCTAACTCTGGCTGCAACAATAGGTGTAGGAGATAAATGCATTGGATATGTTTCTGGGGGAAATGTTCTGAGTCATGCTCTTGGTAGGCTCTGTGTGTCACTGCGCAAAGACTCTTCGATGGATTTGACCTGTTTAAAAAGTTTCTGTAGGGGAAAAGATTGCCACCGATGGAACGGATTCAATGCGTCTCACAAGGTGGCCATTTTTTGATAGATGGAGCTTAGTGCACAGATCATTTGATGAACAGCGGGCATACTGAAACAAACAAGAGTGGTGCTTTGTCACACTAGGTTGGTTTCGGACAGTGTGTCAACCACCTCTATAACACAGCACACTGAGCAGAAGCAACAGTTTCTCCCCTTTTCCAAACCTTTCCTATCTTATCCATGGAGGAGACTTGCTGTGATAAAATGCCTTTGTCCTTTTATTGTCATTTATTTTCTAATTTCTCTTTATTCAGTCATTTATCCTGAATGTGAATAGCGGTGTATCGGTTAGGGCTTAAGTATTTGCTGGCTGTTGCCTACCTATTGTGCAATACTCAGGGGAGGCCTTCTTTTTATAGTGAGTGACGAGAGCTAAGATACTAATGTCGTATTGCTATGAGAGAACATCTGGCCCCTGCTGGCTTTGTGCGACGATCAAATGCATCCCCCCTTCCTTTATGTCCCTGCCTTTTGTTGGCTGTCTCCTGTTTTTGTTTGTGGATAAGTTGTTTGTTGTAAGGCGGCGTGGGCAATGGCTGCACCATGGAGGCCTGGAAACAATGGCCGTCATGGGTGGCTCTGACTACAAGCGATAATTGAGTTAGGAAGAGCAGAGATGAGGCAGAGCGCTGCTCACAGAGCTGGATGGATCACTTTATCGCTGATTACCATTCAACATTTGTTATTGTACTCCACTAGGAATGCATGGGCCTTCAGAACAAGGAAAGATTCATCTGAAGGCATTGTCGTTTGTTGAGGCTGTGTGTCTGTGTGTACAACTGATCTTGCATTTGTTTGTGTTTTTTTGTATGTGGCCGTGTGAATGTTTATGAAAAGGGAATTACGGACACTTTGTGTCTATGTAGAAAATGTCACTGACACAAACACAATATACGATCTATCACAGTGGATGATGAGCACTGACACTAACTGACAAAGTAAAGTTTTCCTCTCCGTTGCAGTTTGTCCCTTGTCCCATTAATGAGCTCTGTTCTCTGTTGCTGTTATCACTGACGTCCTCCTCTATAATTCATGCCATCCACTTTTTCTCTTTTGTCGCTGAGGATCCATCTAAAGTCTGCAGCGCCTTTTCCCACTCTTCTGAGAGTGAACAAGTGTGTTTGCATGCAGCTCAAGCATCAACGGGGACCTCATTGAATGACAATTAGAACAGAGGAGGTTTGGCTAGGCTGGTTTGGCACCTTCCTGTCAATCCCGGGGAAAAAATTCACTGTGGAAAAAAAACTGAAGGATAAATCTGATATTTAGCTGCAGAGGCTTTTTCCCATTCGAGTCTGATCTGTTTTGTGTTCATCGTAGTGGCCAGAGAGTAGAAAACGACACGTCTTGAACGTGTATGTGTGTGGTTCGGCAAATATCCCTCAGTTTTGTCTGTTTATGGATGAAAGTAAAGTGAGCGGTGTTAGCAGATTGGGTCTTTGGGGAGCAAAATTGATTCAAGGGGGATGATTAATGAATGACATGCTTATAAGAGTCCCAGCTCATTTGGATTTCATAGATGCAGAATCTTATTTTTAAAGAATCCCTTTTTATGGTTTACCCATCTCTCCTAGCATTCCGATACTCCCACCTTCACGTCCTCCTACCCTGCTCCTCCGAATTTCCTTTGTTTCCATGGAAACCCAACCCTGCTGTGTTTTTCCAGTGGCTGTCTGTTCAATGCTTGGCAGGTCGGCTGTGTTTCAACAACCCGTGATCCCCGACAGGCAGCAAGCATGTCTTAACCTAACCACGGGATCACCATGTTGGACCTATCAATCAAACTTGAAGAAAAACAAGTCATTGTTATTAGGGCCCACAAAAATGGAAGGTGCGTTTGTTACTCGATAAGTTCACAGAGTGAGTTAATTAGAGGGGAACATCTGACACAAAACGTTTACATGTAACAAGCTCGACAAACAATTGGATGCATCGAACTACAAGACTGTCCATAAACCCAGCATCAAATCAGCATACGACAATGATATCCACAGTAAGCAACTTAATTGACCGGTAATGTAAAATAGAATAAAACAATAATCCAATGTTATCCCGCTCATCTTCAGTTTGTTAAGATCAAGGATGCATGGTGGATTAAAACATCCTATGTCGGAGCCTATCCAACTAACATTCCGGAGCCTGCCCCTATTCAGCATTAAACTACCATCCTAGTTGGATATCTATTGGCCTGGACGACTCAGTTCGGCTCAGTGGGTAGAAAACTTGCCCTCATTTTGGCCAACCGTCTGTCTCATTCCATGTCTACAACCTTTCTAATGTGGGAGAATGGTGGAGGGGACATGACCATGCAAGGCGTGATGTTAGTGGGTCAAGTGTTAGAAACGGCGTCTACACTCGTAACAGTCGGGGTTGTGCGGACAGTAAATACACACAGTGGGCACTGAATATTTGGGGGCGAGGCTGAAGCAATGTGCGAAAGCTTGCTGACCCAGTTCAGTTGGCTGTACAAGTCTGTGCAGGGATGAAGCCAGGACGCTCCAGATACGGGCTGGTGTCACACTGCAGCGAGGGTAATGCAGCCTGAGAGACCGCTGACGCGTGGTCAACGTGAAGATGGTTGACCAAGTGACAGTCAGTCGCTGTGGAGTTGCTAATGATAGCCGGACGAGGGTGAGGCTGATGCTGTATGACATGTTGAGAGGCTAGGGAATTTGCTCCCCAAAAAATCTGACTCTGGTAACATGAATATACGTACAGTAGAGTGAGAAGATATCCCAAACAAACAAGCTCAATTAGATTACACAGGGATTATTTGTGATTATGAACAATATGATTTCAATATGTGTTGTAAACTTGTAGGGAGTCTATGCAACAGTTATAATACTTGTGGCTGAACCCACCATGGGCAAAATAAGGTCAAAAGAAGACTCTGTACAGAAGCCCCAATAACCTATCCTGTAGAGACCTGTAGCATTTATTATTCTCCTGTCAATAATAGCTATGTCCCACAATCCCCCCATGCCAAACCCCCCCCCCCAGGAAGTCTTTCACAAAAACGAAAACCCAGTTTGTGGAGGTAATATGTAAAGGTTCACAATCACCCGGAACAGTAAAAAAAAACTACCCCTGAACTGGTTAAACTAAGCACTGATGTTTTTATGCTTTCCACAGATCTAAGAGGAACTTATTGAAGAATGTTCATTCACCTGATCAAGATGAAGCTCAACTGCAAATTCCTACATATTCCTACAAATACATGTCGTATTCCTTCGCTTCATTTCCTCTTTGACTTGGATGTTCCTGAAATCCGTTCACACCCAGATCTATACTCTAACATGGGTTTGCACTCCTGCACTGGTTCTACATTGTTCATCCATCTCCCAACTTGGGTGGTGCTCCTAACAGGAAAATGAGAGGGGTGGGGGCTGACAGAGGAAAATGGAGGAAAGGAGGATCAGGGTATAGTCTGCGAGAATCTAATGGAACTAATCAGAGTGGTTGACAGCCAAATGCTAATAGCAACGTGAAGTTACATTTAATGAGCTTTTAATTAAAGCCAGTCAAAGCTAGTCATTACCTGGCATAGATGTGACTAAAGACCCAGGCAAATATGAACCAGACCTTTTAATTACCTCAGATGTAGCTTTGTAATTTCATTTTTTTCAGAGCTGTGAGATTTTACCACTGGCAGCAAAACACTGCACACGTAAAATATTATATATATATATACCTGTGCAGTAATATATATATTAGAGAGAGCTAGAGAGCTAGATAGATAGATAGATAGATAGATAGATAGATAGATAGACAGACAGACAGACAGACAGACAGACAGACAGACAGACAGACAGACAGACAGACAGACAGACAGATGCATTAGACATATAGCATGTATTTGACCCAAGTCTGATATAAATTGAACGAGTTTAGGTTGATCATTTTATTTCTATTCACTGAGCTTTGAAGCATTTTAGCACATTTGTCATTCATTAAATGTCTACCCTTGTCAAATCTATGTAAAGGACAGAAAGGGAGTGACCACCCATTCAGAGTCCATTTTCAGGTTGGGTATCTGTATAAGCACTGTTGATTTGAAAAGGGCTTCATAAAATATATTTGATTTAATAGGATAACAAAATGTTTAAAAGTTCTGTTCAAACAAATCCAAGGGGAACGAACCAGGTCTGAGAGAAGTTTTCCCCTGTGGAGTTCCATGGGCAATCCCA